>JAQMRL010000012.1:3758315-3933315 GCA_035578175.1 Catonia carolina
CACATATCAGAGTGCGTACGGATGATCAGCGTATAAAACGGATATCAGTATGAGAGAGTAAGAGTGAGAGGAGGGGATAGATCTGGTTTGACCAAGCGTAGTAAGAAACAGTGTGGTTGACTGTGTGAGATGTACTCGTATGTGAAAGTACTATATTTCTAAAATAATTAATACTATTGATATCAATCATGCGTTATACGATAAGTTACCGATTTGTCTCCGTTGGGTTTGGTGTGTTTATGTGTGAACAAATTATTTGAAGAACAGATTAATGTAAGAAGTTGATTTTTGGACCTTAAGTTAAGATACCATAATGGTTATATTACACAAACATTTTTATCGAATTTTGTCAACCGGAAGAAGTGGCTTTTTAACGTTTGACTGTTTTGCAATTGCTGCTAATGCAGACGGCGAAGAAGGACGATCTATGCAAATGACTGATGAAAAAATACAAGACCTGACCGGGAATCGAAACCAGGACCCTGGCGTAGAAGCCAGTTGCGCTAACCACTACGCCAAAGGGCCGGTAGTAGATTATTTAAGAATTTTTCAACCGTTTGCGAATATGTAAAAAAACACATTTAAAAAACGGCTGGAAGAAGCCGTTGATCAGTTTGTTTAATGTTTTGGATTAAAAAATCCGTTTAAAAATCAAACGGATGGTATGGCCTTCATACCTGTTTTGACTCACACCAATCTTTGAGACAATTTCTGTTTTAATCTTCGATAATACATTATGTCTATTGTTTAGTGATTTAAAAATATTTTTGTCATACAGTTGTCTTCCATTCTTTACAGGTGCCGGTAAAATTTTCGTTATAATTTTCTACTCGTTCATTTTCCTTGTACAGTTCTTTTCGACTTCGTAACATAATCATTTTTCATCAAAATAGGTCAATCAGAAGTAGTAGTACTCGTGCGATTTTTAAATTCCTACAATTTTCTAGTAATTGAAATAAGAGAACTTGCATAAAACATTGTCAAGGGTTTACCACCAGTTTTTACACACGTTTTCTTAAACGATTTTTTAATTTATAAACATAACCGATTTCATAAGGAAACGGTTCGTTTATTTCAAACGACGACAAAAACGGATAGTTTGCATAAGTGTAATCGTTAATGTTGCTGGTTATTAGTTATACTTAGTTAATTAAAAACAGGTAACAAAACGCACACACAAGATTATGAAATGACAGCCTCCATAACGTAGTAGCACGCTAGCTTCCAGCGCGGAGGTCCCGGGTTCGGTTCGCGGCTAGGGTCTGAAAATTTTCACATCTCTAAACCCATTGTTCCATAACCCCCGAACTACGAGCGTAAGTCAATTATTATTCGCAATGTAGTTATAAAATTTTATTGTGATCAAATAAGAAACTTAAAAGTACATCAGTTTTCGACATAGTCCCTTTGCTTTTCAACGCACTCTGACCATTGTTGTTCAAGTTTCCTGATACCCTCATAAAAGAAGATATTTTTGGTTGAGATACGAGCCAGGAATGCACTGCTTCTTTCAATGCTTCGTCCGAGATAAATCGACGGCCCCTTAATGCCTTTTTGAGTGGACCAAACAAGTGATCATCAGAAGGAACAAGATATGGACTATACGGAGGATGAGCCAGTACTTCAAAATTGAGTTTCTGGAGCGTTTCAGCAGTGTGGGCAGCAGTATGCGGACGCGCGTTGTCGTGCAACAACACAACACCTTTTGACAGCAGTCCTCAGCGTTTGCTTTGAATTGCAGGCTTTAGCGCAATTGAAAGCACAAAGTTGGAATGTAATTTGTTATGATGGTCTGTCTCTCAGTAGGACACATGCTTTTCTTTATATTCTCTATCTTTTTTAACTATTTTGTCACAAACTAAATTGAATAGGCGGAGACATTCTGTAATATTGGAAAAAACATTTTTTTTTCATGTTTTAGATAAATAAAAAAAATGTCAGGTGAAACTGACCTGTAGGCTACCGGTTCGCTAGCACTACAGGGTGAGTTACCCATCTTCGTTTTCCTCTGGTTTTATTTTCAAGATCGTTATGATTCAATAGATTAGCTGTAACAGTACACATAACATTGGCGGTTGTCATATTCATAAGGAGTTCATACCAGTCTGACGTCGCACAAAATTGCTCGTATTGAGTGAGCGACTGGCGTTTAGACGGCTAGCTTTTTAACTGCTCGTATAGGTAATGAAAATAAAACGGTATTGAAACGGCGCGGCGCTTGAACTGCCGTGTTCTAACGGTCCGTTTCCAAGGGCTTCCGCGAAGAACAAACGCAGAACACCGGTTTGACGGAAAACAGTGAAACCTTAACGGGTTCGATTGAGCGTAGCGTGCTAGTATGTGAGTGAGAGAGACGCATGATCAGCGTATAAAACGGACAGTTCAAGCGCCGCGCCGTTTCAATACCGTTTTATTTTCATTACCTATACGAGCAGTTAAAAAGCTAGCCGTCTAAACGCCAGTCGCTCACTCAATACGAGCAATTTTGTGCGACGTCAGACTGGTATGAACTCCTTATGAATATGACAACCGCCAATGTTATGTGTACTGTTACAGCTAATCTATTGAATCATAACGATCTTGAAAATAAAACCAGAGGAAAACGAAGATGGGTAACTCACCCTGTAGTGCTAGCGAACCGGTAGCCTACAGGTCAGTTTCACCTGACATTTTTTTTATTTATCTAAAACATGAAAAAAAAATGTTTTTTCCAATATTACAGAATGTCTCCGCCTATTCAATTTAGTTTGTGACAAAATAGTTAAAAAAGATAGAGAATATAAAGAAAAGCATGTGTCCTACTGAGAGACAGACCATCATAACAAATTACATTCCAACTTTGTGCTTTCAATTGCGCTAAAGCCTGCAATTCAAAGCAAACGCTGAGGACTGCTGTCAAAAGGTGTTGTGTTGTTGCACGACAACGCGCGTCCGCATACTGCTGCCCACACTGCTGAAACGCTCCAGAAACTCAATTTTGAAGTACTGGCTCATCCTCCGTATAGTCCATATCTTGTTCCTTCTGATGATCACTTGTTTGGTCCACTCAAAAAGGCATTAAGGGGCCGTCGATTTATCTCGGACGAAGCATTGAAAGAAGCAGTGCATTCCTGGCTCGTATCTCAACCAAAAATATCTTCTTTTATGAGGGTATCAGGAAACTTGAACAACAATGGTCAGAGTGCGTTGAAAAGCAAAGGGACTATGTCGAAAACTGATGTACTTTTAAGTTTCTTATTTGATCACAATAAAATTTTATAACTACATTGCGAATAATAATTGACTTACGCTCGTAGTTCGGGGGTTATGGAACAATGGGTTTAGAGATGTGAAAATTTTCAGACCCTAGCCGCGAACCGAACCCGGGACCTCCGCGCTGGAAGCTAGCGTGCTACTACGTTATGGAGGCTGTCATTTCATAATCTTGTGTGTGCGTTTTGTTACCTGTTTTTAATTAACTAAGTATAACTAATAACCAGCAACATTAACGATTACACTTATGCAAACTATCCGTTTTTGTCGTCGTTTGAAATAAACGAACCGTTTCCTTATGAAATCGGTTATGTTTATAAATTAAAAAATCGTTTAAGAAAACGTGTGTAAAAACTGGTGGTAAACCCTTGACAATGTTTTATGCAAGTTCTCTTATTTCAATTACTAGAAAATTGTAGGAATTTAAAAATCGCACGAGTACTACTACTTCTGATTGACCTATTTTGATGAAAAATGATTATGTTACGAAGTCGAAAAGAACTGTACAAGGAAAATGAACGAGTAGAAAATTATAACGAAAATTTTACCGGCACCTGTAAAGAATGGAAGACAACTGTATGACAAAAATATTTTTAAATCACTAAACAATAGACATAATGTATTATCGAAGATTAAAACAGAAATTGTCTCAAAGATTGGTGTGAGTCAAAACAGGTATGAAGGCCATACCATCCGTTTGATTTTTAAACGGATTTTTTAATCCAAAACATTAAACAAACTGATCAACGGCTTCTTCCAGCCGTTTTTTAAATGTGTTTTTTTACATATTCGCAAACGGTTGAAAAATTCTTAAATAATCTACTACCGGCCCTTTGGCGTAGTGGTTAGCGCAACTGGCTTCTACGCCAGGGTCCTGGTTTCGATTCCCGGTCAGGTCTTGTATTTTTTCATCAGTCATTTGCATAGATCGTCCTTCTTCGCCGTCTGCATTAGCAGCAATTGCAAAACAGTCAAACGTTAAAAAGCCACTTCTTCCGGTTGACAAAATTCGATAAAAATGTTTGTGTAATATAACCATTATGGTATCTTAACTTAAGGTCCAAAAATCAACTTCTTACATTAATCTGTTCTTCAAATAATTTGTTCACACATAAACACACCAAACCCAACGGAGACAAATCGGTAACTTATCGTATAACGCATGATTGATATCAATAGTATTAATTATTTTAGAAATATAGTACTTTCACATACGAGTACATCTCACACAGTCAACCCACACTGTTTCTTACTACGCTTGGTCAAACCAGATCTATCCCCTCCTCTCACTCTTACTCTCTCATACTGATATCCGTTTTATACGCTGATCATCCGTCTCTCTCACTCACGTACTAGCACGCTACGCTCAATCGAACCCGTTAAGGTTTCACTGTTTTCCGTCAAAGCGGTGTCTGCGTTTGTTCTTCGTGGAAGCTCTTGAGCTTGGATTTCAGTTACGTTATGTAAATTTGTTTCGGTTCATCATATTTTCTAGATTTATATCATATGTTCTCTACTCCTTCTTACTTAAAGATGTACCACTTATCCAACACCATTGGTCTAATGTTTAGAATTTTCTAAATATTGGTTTTGTCAACCGTTTGTCATTTACTTTTGTAGGTTTCAACTTTGTGTGATGTTCCGTTCTTGTGATATTTTGTTCTCACATACAAACACACACACACACACACACACACACACCAATGGCTAAAAACATGTTTTTGGGGTTAAGGGGTTCTCAAAACGTATATATCCGGTAAAAACTCAAAAAATCGACATGAAAACAATACTTTCCTTCCTACATATTCATGCAGGCAAGAGAAAGTAAACAACTGAGTTGCTGTGATATTGACCGTCTTTTATATTAATTCAACCAAAAGAACATCATTTTGATAGCTAGGTGATCAACCGTTTGTAAATAATATGTAAAGTTTGTAGCCTTTAAACTTGTGAGAAATAGAACGAAACTCAACATTATAAAAATACATCGGAAACTACAAAAATATTTTAAAAGTTTTAATTAAATTCAATAATAAATTATTAATCTACATTTATTAATTACCAAAAATGATTAAGTTAAAAACAATCTTTTTTATGTGATAATAATTTGTCATTACTATAAAATGAATTCTGTTTACCTGATTCGTTTCAAATTTCGTTGAATTTTATTGTTTTGGAGCTGACATTGTGTAATCACAACATAAATTTAATATCAAATAAACAAGGGATGAATGGCTAAAACTAATTTCACAGAACCGACGTTATGTTACATTATTGATTTAAAATTAATTAAAATATATGTGTTAAGAGAACTAGAGTACACAGAATAAAATTGAAGTTGATACTTTTTTCTGATAATTAAATATTTTGACAAAAGAAATACGGTTATAATTATATTTTCAATGTCCTTTCGTTCACTTCTTTTGTATTTTATTCAAAGACCATAGAAGTGAATCACAGGCTAATTACTACTTCTTCAAAAGCGTTCCAAAATTCCTTCTTCTCAGTATTTTACTGATATTTCCTCAGAAATTCTCCCATTTAATATCCAGGCCTTCTATCCAATTCTGTTTGTTATCATTAACACAGAATATTCTTAAATTTTATATAACGTTTTCATTAAAATTTTCTCTAATGTTCGAGAAATCTCCTTTCGAACAACTCGACTTTAGTGTTTTATATTCACCCAGCTCGTGTCTCAGAATTATATTGTAAAAAAGTGCAATCTAAACTTTTTTAAACACGAATTTTCTTTCTAATTTTCGTATGCTAAATCTATCCGTAAGTATTCACTGGTTCACTGAATCGATTCACTTTTGACTCAACAATGACTCACTTATACGATTCTCTGCTTTTCCGGCCACCCAGAGAGCTGAAATTCGTGAAATTATGGGTTGAACGGACGTATTAAAGCATTTACATTTCGATCACTCGTGCCTTATTGTATAAAAAGGGAGGCGACAAACCAAAGCAAACCGTATTATTTCTACATCTTCCAGAAGAGCTAAAGTCCTAAAAATTAGAAAGCCTCTAAGTGACACGTAGGGTATAATAGATACAGTTGAAAACCTCAGCTTACATTCTAATACTAATTGATTAATTAAATGAATAGTTGTATAGTTTCACAAATAATTAAGTCAATGTATGAAATTTTTTACTGTTTTTTTTAAACACACGAAATCAAATGGACTGTATCACTGTTCAGCATACACTCACTCACCTGCGCACTGGTCGACACTCTGGAACTAGCTACGCACATGGCAGTAGCCAGCGCCCATTAACACTCACACATTTTCGCAACTCAACACATTCACACACAAATAAAACATTAATTAAATATTAACCACTAATAGTAACTTTTATTTGCTCAGCGCGGGCGAATTGATATTTTCTTTGTATTTATTAAAGAGCAGTGTTTCTAGTTTTTCGAATGAGGTTAGCACTTAGGGTGGTTTTTACATAAAAAAGTTCCTGTTATTATTTTACAAGCCAATAGTTTAGGAAGTTGTACGAAACCTGGCTATATAAAAAGATAACAGCCAGTAATAATCTGACAACGAAATTAAACATATGAAACAGAATAGTTTTAGCTGAAAACTTCAAAATTCACAGCCGAATGCCAATATTTAATATAAAGTTGGATTAAAGTTAGTTAATAAGAAAACACTTTTATTTGCTTAGCGCGGGCGATGATATTTTCTTTGTATATTAAAGAACAGTGCAAACTTCCAAATTCAAAGCCGAATACCAAATTTGCCAAAACAATTGACTGTTGACTTCATATCAAGTTGGTTAATAGGAATACAATTTTTATTTACTTAGCGCGGGCGATTAGATATTTTCTTCGTATATTAAAGAACTGTGTTTCTCGTTCTTTGTCTATTAAAAAACGGGTTTAAAATTTTAAATATTATCGTAAGCAGAAATAATAGGAATAAAGATTTTCTTGAGAAAACCCATCTATATTATCAGGATATCTCATCAATAAAACGACCTGAATGAATGGGATAAAATCAGCAAAAAGGTTCATTACTTTCAATTTAGATCAAGTTGCTAGTTCAATATTGTGAACACATCCCACAGGATAGGATTAACACGATTCTAATCTTTCCTTTAGTTTACTCTCTTTCAAATAAATGTGAAAGTTCAAGTAAACCTTGTTCTTGTACATTATTACTTGAAAGATAATAATTTAACTTTTTATTATGTTTATTTTTTACAAGGTTCTTACTGGTTTCAGAATGGATTGTAATGAACTAGTTTATATTTTCTAATAATGAGTCAAACAGTTGCGAGGCATCCCATAAAAGCTATCAGTAAACTGGTTGAAAATAAATTTTGAATAGTAAAATTACTCTACTAAAGGTAATTACTTGACTCGATGGCTAGTAACATCCAAACATCCAGAAACATCTATGTCTTTTGTCATGTCGAATCATGTCCACTAAATAAAATTACTAAATAAGACGAGTATTACAAAAATAACAGTAAACCATTCAAAATAAAAGGTACTGAGGTGTTACTGACTTCTTTAATATTCAGATACAAAAACTATTGGATTTTCCATTATCTATGATACGAGAAATTCGAAATTGATAAAAAATAAGTTATTTTAGTTAAATTGATTTAAAACAAATTTCCATTACTAGAAATAAGTAATAGATTCATAATGTGTGTAAAATGCTAATAAATTATCTCATGAAACAGAAAAATTTATTGCCGTCGTAGAACATTCATTATCTCACAAGATGATGTGTGGTTATTTTGCCTTATTTTCAACTGTACAATAGATACTCGTTGTGTAATACAACCCTCGGAGGAATTGCGTTCAAAATGAATTTGCAGACATTACTGGGTGAATAAGTAGTATTATTAGTAGCATAATAAACAAGATGAGTTTAAGAACTACATTTATTTCGGAAGGTACATAAATAATATTTATTTTTATAGAGTAGTTATCCAGTTAGAGAACACGAACACCGATTTTTAGAACTTTAGCTCTTCAGAAAGGTGCCGAAATGATATGTATATCTTATGGTTGTCATCCTCTCTTTACCCTTTAAGGGCAAGCGATCAAAATATAAATGCCTTTTTTTTCTTTTTTTTTGTTTAATGTCCGACTGTTCTGCAATTAAATGCAGACGGTGAAGGTAGAAATATTTTTTTTGTAACGTATGAAAATATATCGTGCCTAAAAGGGATTTGAACCCAAGACCGCATGATGAGAGGCGAGCACGTTACCAACTACGCCAATGCAGCCGGCATATAAATGCCTTAATTTTTCTGTTAAACCACTGTGTTGTTTAAGTCATCAACCGAAAGGCTGGTTTGAGCCTGTAGAGGTTTAACTAAGTAAAACGAGGAGTGAGATGGTTTACCAAAGCCTTCCACACTGAATGGAAAAGTATGCTCATCAGCAAGTCGGGCCCTCTGAAAAGCCACTCTGCAAATGAAACCTTCACTTCATTCACCACAGCGTCTGGCTGTATAATGAAATACATTACTTTCAGAGGAAATAACTCTGATTAGTCTCTTTTACAACTATACCTCTTCTGTTCTTAAATGAATCAGTCATTAAATTGGCTGACCTTGTGATAAGAAACAGAACTATCTATTTCAGCCCTGCAACGAACAGATTGAATGTAAATAATTGACACTCCACCTCTCTGTTATGGGTACGTTAAACCCCTAAAGAAGAAATTTAAAATTTCAGCTCTTGAGGTGATCAAGAAGTTAGAGAATAAGCGATGAGTATAAGTGAGCGAGCCAGAAAAGCTTTTGCATGAATGCATTTGGTAGTCCGAGTGTACAAAGATACAGTATACACAAAACTAAAGACATAAATATTAATTATCCACAAAAAAAAACTTAAGAAAATTTACAGGCTCACCTATTTTTGTGAACAGTTAAAATTAATCCTATGAAAGTTTTATTTCGATAAAAATTATTTTTATGGTTATTACAGAATAAAGCTTATATTTTATATTATTATATTTTAAATAAAACCCGATTGAAATTTTTAAGATTACTGGTTTAATTCTTTACTGCGTTTATTTTCGTCTTTGATTTTTGTACGGTATTTTATACTAAGAGGTAGAAAGACCGTATTCGATATTAAATAATATAATTTAAACAAATGGTGGGTAATGGGGAATATTTAATGCAGGAAACAGGTATCCAGCTCTATTTCCTCCTGTAGGAACTATAGATATTATTCGCATATTAAAAAACTGGTGTGAAATGATCACACGACTTTATCTTGCCAATGTAAATATACCTAAAACCGCACTACTTCCAATTAACTGATTTTGGTAAATGTTCGTATCGGTTTCCTCAGTGGTAGCTACTTAATTTAAGTTATAAGTTTCAGTTTCGTATGATATTGCGTTTTTGATGTAGTGTTTTTTTCACAAAATATAGGCACACATAGACACACACAGAACAATCGCAAAAAAACATGTTTTTTTGTGTTTAGGGAGTCTGAAAATGTGTATTTCCATTGAAAACTCGATTTTAAAAAATCGACATGAAACAATACATTCCTTTCTTATAAAAATTTTTGTATAGGGCAAGATAAAGTAAAACTCGGTTGCTTTTCCGATTTAGACAGAAATTTAAAAAGAAATGAATTTTCAAGTTGTATAATTGTAATCATTTTTCGAAAATTTATTGGTATTTTAACCAAAACCAAATCACTTCTTGAAAATCAATCAAATTATATCTGCATAAATCAATTTTGAAACCCATTTGGACATATAAGTTACAAATTTTGTGGTATTTCTATAAATTAGAATGTCAAAATTGTAGAACGATTTCAGTAAAAATCTATCAAAAACATGTTCACCATACCATGGTACATTAGCAAAAATTTCATTTTTGGAGATCTAATACTGTATTAAAGAAACTTTAGGTTTCAGAAAAGATTTAATTTTTTAATATTCCTTAAGTATAGACTTTGTAATGAAAATTTAGCGTAACGTTCTTGTATTTTACTTATTTATCTTTTTTAGTTTATTTATTTAAAGTCGCATCAAAAGCTGGAACATTAGCGACTACGGTAGAATATTTTAACGGTGGGTTTTAACTTCGTGAAAATTTCCAGACCCTGGCTATCATTTTATTTTTATTTTTATAATTTTATTTTATTTTAAACATAATAAAGATGAAAGATTGATGTATTAGTTTGTCTTTAATTTTTATTACGGTACAGAAAAATGAGTTGCACAATTTCAGTTTTAAATGACATTTAATTTAACGGGTTGTGGCGAATTTTACTTTCAGGAAAAGAAGTACCCTGCATTATATTCAGTTTAGAACTATTGGTATTGTCCGTTATTCACACCAAGAGGCCTCTGCTCCATTTCCGTTTTAGACGTCATGTAGTTTGGAAGTTCTTTTTAGCTATGTTACGGGAAAGTTGGTTAGTATTTATACTAGTCGTTCGCGAAATTTACTAGAAGAACGCAGTTAGTTCCTTTTCTGTCAGAATTTTGAAATCATTGTAAACGGGTTTTTTGCTTACATAAAAAAAAAACAGAAGAAAGTTTTAAAACTTTTGACTGAAATGGCTTTACTTTAAGTTACTCTCTACCGCGTTAGGCGGAAGTGGGCAGTAATTTTAATTTTCTTTAAATTTTATTTGATTAATTAAATTCGTATCACCAGGTTTGGTTATTAGTGACTACTATGGACGACGGGTTTTAATTTGCAATAAGTTTCCACACTCTAGCCGGGCAACGAAGCGGGCAACAATCAGTTAGTAGACTAGCACGCTAACAACAACTTTTGTGTGGACAGCCAATTATTTTAATTTACTTTTTTTATTTTTAGTTAATTTTTTAAGTCATATCTTGGTCTTTAGTGGTTATTGTAAATTATAGAACGGTGGATTTTTACTCTTAGCACTAATTTCTAGACCGTAGTCAAAAATCGAACCGGAACCTTCCGGTTTGTATACCAACCACACATGTTAATGCTCCGTAACCAATAATACAGTCGTGCGGGCGCGTCAGTAGTTTAGAATTTCTTTAACTGTTTTGTTGGTACTGGGAATCAAACCCGCCTCTTACTGTCATACGTGTGACCTAAATATATATTGTATTGTTTACTTTACATCAAAGGTGTTTTTGACTTGATACAGAGAATATTAATTACTAAGCAAATTTTAAATTATTCGTACAATGGACGTTTTAGCTGGGAATCGAACCCGGGACTTAATCTCTCTTTAATGCCATATATGTGAGCTTTATAAATTGCATTGTTTACTTAGTTAATTACATCAGAGGTGTTTCTAATTTGTTGCAGAGAATTTTATTTTTACTAAACAAATTTTAAATTATTTGTACAATGGTCTTCTATAGTTGGAAATCGAACCCGGGACTTATCCTCTCTTTAGTGCCACATATATGTGAGCTTTATAAACTGCATTGTTTACTTAGTTAATTACATCAAAGGTGTTATTAACTTGTTGCAGATAATTATTACTAAGCAAATTTTATATTATTTGTACAATGGTCTTCTATAGTTGGGAATCGAACCCGGGACTTATCCTCTCTTTAGTGCCATATATGTTGGTTACAGAGAATTATTACTAAGCAAATTTTAAATTATACGGACAACACATATTAATTACATGGAGGAGATTACATTTAAAGGTTTTTAATGAGTATGGCTGCTTTTACGATGTGAATCTCTGTCTTCCAACATACACGATTTTGACATGCAATGCGTTTGAAATCATAAATTAAAGAGATTGTAGGTCATAATTGGTATGTACTATGTAATCAAGCAAATTGTAAAGTTACATTTGAACAAAGCAGAATTTTGTTTTTTTTTTAATAAACAATTTTAAGATGTTAAATATAAATTTTATAATATGTATCATGAGAAAATTTAAAAGTAACATTTTATTGACTATAAAACTGAAAAGTATTATAGAAATCAATTGTATGAAACATACTTAGCAAAGGATAATTAAAATTTATTGTTGAACGTAAAATGAAATTATTGTACATAATTTTTTATTATGAACATGAAGCAATGTTAAATTGTATATCTTCAGAGTAAATTTTGTATAATATAATTTTTTAAAGGACAAATGCATTTTTGCTTTATGCATTTTTACATCATACAAAGTAATATTTCTTTTTATTAGATTTTTATATGATCTGGTGTCTTTAAGAGCTACATAACGCTTTGTTCTGTAAAAAAATACATAATTATATCTGTTGAAATTCATTCTTCATTATAACAACTTCTGGTAACTGCATACAGGTATCAACTTACCTAATTTACTTTAAGATTGTTTTTTAAACTGAACAAAAAAATGTAAAGATCACTTTAATTTTTCCTTTGTTGAAAGTAACAGTGGTTTACCTAACAATTTTCAAGTCATAAACATACACAACACATATTAATTACATGGAGAAGATTACATTTAAAGGTTTTTAATGAGTATGCCTGCTTTTACGATGTGAATCTCTGTCTTCCAAGAGTCGTAAAACATAAATTTTCAACCTTTATTGCTAAATAATTATATATACAGGTGAATCCTCACTATTTATCTACTAACACTCACACAACTTTCTCTTGCCAATGCAAATAATGACCAATATAACCTAACATTAGTATAAAATTTTAAAAATAAACAAAAAACTAACCTCAAAAAACATAACCTAAATTTAATCATGAGTAAAAGACGCAAAATGAAATTCGCCCTCTTTAGCTAGGCTCACCTAAAAGTTTAGTCAGGGACCTGTCACCACCACCCCTTCTAATAAATCATTTACTATGTTGCCGGTTTCAATAGTTCTTCCGGCCTTTGACGGCATAGCGACAAAGCTTTCGGCTGCACACCGCAAAGGCCTTTGTCATAAAGGCCAAGTCAGTCGCCGCTCTCTACAACAGCGCTCTCGGCAGCTGTATAAAGAGCGCTGCACTGAGCCGAGTCGATTCAATTTCAATCAAGACACCGAGAGCTTCACTTCGAACCAGACAGCAGACAAGACGTCCACCACGGCACACGGCTGCCGGACTCCAGCGAAGGCTAATCGACGACCCCGCAAGAGAGAAGATGATGCTTCCGCTCGCCGACCCGTCACCGTAAGCCGTCGACCGGACCGTCATATCCCGCTGACGTGAGCGATGCCCACAGCGGTCCCTCGACCGAGCCTTACGCCCACCGTATCCGACGAAGCAGCCATCGACGCACTACTGCGAGGGAAGAAGATGATGTCTCCGCTGGACGACGACACGCCGTGTCACCCAGCTCCTCGACCGCCACGACGACTACGACCGACGCTCCCCATCAAGACGACACACACACTTAAACGGCCCTTTTCAGGGCCACCAAAATTATAAGGTTAGCCACTTAACGTCGCCATTCCGTGTGACAGACCAAAAACTAGGTTCTTTAGCGAATAATGCTCTAGATAAAAAATGTAGATCTTTTAATTTCTTATAAATTTAATTATATACATTTGTCATAAAATGCATACTAAGGCCGAAATCTTTAAAAAAATGGATTTTTCACACTTTTCCGTGAGAGAAAAAACAGAAAGTTGCTAATTCCTGCTAAACTTAGCGTTATACAAAAAAAATGTTTGAAATAAAAGTTGTAGAATATTAAATTTTCTAAATGGCTTTTTTTGCGATAAAATGCATGTTAAAGCCGTAATCTTAAAAAAATCATTGTTTTACGTGAAAGCAGCCTTACCAAGAATTTCAGCAAGCATGGCGCCTACACTATCTTGTAGAGTATAAAAAATTTAGTTAACCAGGCGATCTTAAAAAAAAATCGTAGTGCCAGTTGTTGAGAAAATCGCAAAGAAGTGAAAAATTACACGAATAAACTACTACTTCCGGTTGACCGATTTTGATGAAAATGTTCGTGTCAGGTCCGGTAGTGATATATAACTTAAGTTTTAATTTTCAAGTTCGTACGATTTTCCATTCTTGAGATATTCTGTTCACACACACACACAGACACGCAGACACACACACAGACCAATTGCTAAAAACATGTTTTTTTGGGTTCAGGGGGTCTAAAAACGGGTAGATCCGGTGAAAACTCGATTTCTTAAAATCAACATGAAAATAATACTTTCCTTCCTATAAATTCATAGACGTAAGAGAAAGTAAAAATGGTTCCAAAAATACACAACGAACTGGTTTGCAATTTAAGAAAGTACAGTACACACTTTATTGCAAGAGTGGAGCGCTACTGAAATATGACAACACCGTCACGAAAGGTTGGCATGAAAAGTGCTCAGCGCTAGTTGGCTGAGAGCGAGCGGAGACCCCAACCGGAGGCTTCGGTTTTCTTCGGTTTCCTTCGCCCTTGCTAGCTCCACGTTTGTTTGTTTTACTCACGGTTACTATAATAGACGGTAGCGGTCGTCACGCGCAGCTGCTGTGACGTATAAGATGACGTAGCTGGTACCCAACAACTCGGCCGGTGTGTGTTAATTATTGCTCTTTTTACAAACATAGCGCGGTTTAGGTATGTTTACACGGGAAATCAATTTTAATTTTAATAATTCTTCGTTTGCGGCCTGAAGTTTTTCTCTAAGTAACTTGATTTCTTTTTTTTTAATTCGGCGTTTTCACTTTTTAAGAGATCAGTTTCCTCTGACTGCGCAACATTAAAATTTGGCGGTTCTTCATTAAAACGAAGCCTACCTTCCTGTACGGCTATCCCTTCATTTTGTGAACTGCCAGTGTTGTAATTGGATGATGAGTTTAAAATATCACAAACTTCCTTACAAGCGTAGGCTATTGTTTTTCTGCTTGATTTTCACGTTCACTACAACTCGGTTTTACCGGACGTATAACGGCAATATAAATTAGCAAATTTAAATGTGGGACTGAATTCGTCATTAAGACACGTTTTAATGGAATATGTAGCTACTCGGACTTAAAATCGCGTACATAATCAGATTCGTCGAAATGTACTAAACACAGGCGACCACTATCAGCAGAAAATGAATCGGCCCGTTTGCAAGCATTTATCCACTTCAATCTAGTTTCAATGGCCATTGGAAAACGGTAAAACTTATAATGCCCAACTCCTTTTGATGTCTATCGTGATTAGAACACCCGGCAATCGCACAACACACCGTTATTAAAGACTAGTGAAGTATTACACACCGTATTAAGACTAGTAAACATCACAGGCGAACACGGTATTTATCGTGCGTCGGCTGTCGCTGGTGACCAGTGACGTCAGAAGGCGGGCCTTGTCACTGCGCATAGTGTTGATGATCCCTACCATTTAGTAAAGTAACCGTGGTTTTACTTTAATTCAACTATAGTTTACCATCAAAGAGTGATTTTCCGTATTAAGCCAAACGGAGGTACCTACCAGGACTATATATAATTTTTCATTCTTTCTTAAGGGTCATTCTTTTGTAATTGTATGGTGCCGACTGATGCACCAGGTGATTGAAGCCGTCGGATCCGGTGGGCGTAAGGCTCGGTCGAGAGAACGCTGTGGGCATCGCTCGCGTCAGCGGGCGATGATGGTCCTGTCGACGGCTTAAGGTGACGGGTCAGCGAGCGGAAGCATTATCTTCTCTCTTGCGGAGTCGTCGATTAGGCTTCGCTGAAGTCCTGTAGCCGAGTGCCGTGGCGGACGTCTTGCCGATGCTGTAGACTGGTGGAAGTGAATCTCCCTGTGTCTGGATCGGAATTGAATCGCCTCGGCTCAGTGCAGCGCCCTTTTTTTAGTTGCCGAGAGCGCTGTGGTAGGAGGCGGTTACTGGCTCGACCTTGATGACAGGCCTCGGTCGGTGCGCAGCCGAAAGGTTTGTCGGTACGCCGCCAAAGGGCCTACCGCGCCGATAAAGGCCGGAAGGAGTATTGAAGGCAGGCAACACAGTAAATGATTAATTAGAAGGGGTGGCGGTGACAAGAGTTTATGTTTTTTGAGGTTAGTTTTATTTATTACTAATGTTAGGTTATATTGTACATTACTTGCATTGGCAAGATAAAGTAGTGTGAGTGTTTCAAACGAGATTTTTATTATCTTTTTAAATCTATATTAAAGAATTTTCCCACAGTTATAGATTTAAGATGGCACACATTTATAAAATAACTGGTGTCCATATTCAATTCACTTCTATATTAATAACCTCAAAATTTAAAGGGAAAAAATTATAAATAGCAGTGGGGGTAGCATAATGGGAGAGTAGTGCAAAAAATAGGTCAAATGATTTTTATAAATAATTTGCTTATTTAGAACAACAAATTGTGACATGAATCGTGAATAATAAATGTAGGGCAATCCACGCATTGAATATAATTTTCAGATAGGCAACACCTACCCGTAGGCCTACACATCTCTTACCAAATTAGGCCTATATAGCCTATAGTCTACACTTTAATTTTTACAACCAAGCACTGAATTTTTAAATACAATTGACACAGTGGTGAGTTAACAAGTGAGTAAGCGAGAAAGTGAGTTTTTCAAGTGAGTTTGTTTGTGAAAGTGAGTGTGTGTGTGGGTGATACACACACACACACACACCCACACACACACACCAGTGATGTCTATTCAGGTGAAGAAGGAGAAGAGTCTCTTCACCTAATTTCTGGGTTATATAAAGATATATTTCTCTGACAAAATAAGTAAGTTCAGCGTTAGGCATTTAACGGGAAAAGTGTAGGCCTATAGGGGCTTATAGGCCTAATCAAATTTATAGGAAATTAAAAGATCTACAACTTTTATTTAAAGCATTTTTCTCTACATAGCCTAGTTTAGCGTGAAAGAGTGATTTTCCGTATTTTTAAGCCAAGCTGAACTTGATTTTCATCTTGCGTCTTTCACTCATGATTAAAGTAAGGGTTTATTTTTTGAGGTTATTTTTTTGTTTATTTCTAATGTTTTATTACTAATGTTAGGTTATATTGTTCATTATTTTTGCATTGGCATGAAAAAGTCGCGTGAGCGTTTCACACCAGATTTTTAATTTTCCACAAACACATACGCTGTCTGTATTGATTTATAAGTCTGTAAGGAACTCTTTATTCCAACTACGAGAATCCGTCATTTAGGTTTCCCGTAATAATAAAAATAAACAGAAATAAAATTTTACAAAATTAACTTGTGTTGAGAGACGTGTGGTGGGAGTGTTGAACGACTGAACTGATAAATGGAGGACTACCCGAAATGTTGAACATCTGACGTACTCTGCTCTCCTATCAACGCTCCGTACCGCACGCCGAAATTGCCTTTCAACGTACATTTCTGAACGTATAAGTATAGGCATTTCATCCGGCGAGTGGAGGCTTCGAATGAATCAGCTTGCATATACTCGTATAAGAGTGCTTATACATCTGAGTGAATTGCCTTCTTGCGCTAGACCACGGAGACAGTAAGAATAGAGAGGGAACTCCCATGATTCAAAGTATTTAACGTTTTTCGTCCGCTACTATCTTTTGGGTCCCAACTCCTGTAGAATGCGCTAGTAACGCATACGACGGAGATTTTGAATTGGCCTATTACCCTATAGAATATTTATTTCTTATTTCATTTTACTTTTTGTTTTATAATTAAAATTTTTGGTACCTAACTAATTTTTTTTAACTTTTTTTAAAGTCGCATCAACAGTTTGGTTTTTGGAGATTACGGTGGGTCATGAAACAGTGGGTTGAGATTAGTTATAATTAATGAAATGAAATTTTGTTACTTAAAGAAGTGTTTTTTTTTTCGCAGAGTGTTAGGGAATGTGATTTCTTCTGTTTTCCGAAAGCGAAAAACCTGTAAATATTAATATAAGTAAATACGTTTAGGCCAAAATAAATCTTGTATGTGTTTAGGGTAACCGTTAACGGATTGAGTAAACATTAAATGTATGAATTGCCTTCTACTTTTAAATTATTGTACATACATCTGGTGCTTAAGTTTGCCTGATGTAATAATAGTTATAGTAGTTTCACATCACGTCAATTAAAAAGAAAGCAAACCAGTAAAATGGCACATGACCTAACCTATAGCCCTAACCTAATTATTAATAACCTAATACTAATTAAGTATTAGTTATTAATAATTTAATTAATAACGTAATTATTATTATACCAGGTAAACTTAATCACTAGAGAATGTGTACAATAATTAAATAAGGCAATTCATATATTTCATTATTTACTCGGTCCGTTAACCTACAAACAAACAAGATCTATTTTGGCCTACAAGTATTTACTTATCATATTAATACTTACAGGTTTTCCTCTCTTGGAAAACAGATGAAATGACGTTCCTTATACCTCTGTATACCTCTGCGAAGAAAACACTTTTTTACCTAATAAAATTTCATTGTAAATGAAATATAAAGTCTCCAAACAACCATGGTCTCATTCGCCATTACGAAGTTAACGTACTGCCAGGTACTCGCTTTGTATTTAAATTTTAAAGCGACGCCAACACACACACACACACACACACACACACGCGCGCGCGCGCGCACACACACACACACACACTATCGACGTAGCCCACCCACCCAGTAACAACTAGCAGACGTTGAACAAACAGTGTTGTTGCATTTGGACTATCTATCATCTCAGTTCCCACTCTTTATTCACTTCGTGCGCGCTTCTTTCTTTTTGTGAACTGCCGTCTGCTGCTGCCCTCTAACAACCACAATTTGTATCACTAATTTCTAGTAGTGTTAAAAGTCACTCGTTTTTCGCTCATGTTACGACGACCTCTTCAAAGATTTCTGATTATGGAAATAGGCTAATATAGGCCTACCGATAAAGCCACATATTTTATAGATATAAAAATCTGGTGTGAAACACTCACACAACTTTCTCTTGCCGATACAAATAAGTAACAACAATGGTATAACATTAGTAATAAAACATCAGAAATAAACAAAAATCTAAACTCAAAAAACATAACCTAATTTTAACATGAGAATGATGCAAAATGATAATCAACCTCAGTTTGGCTTAAAAATACGGAAAACCACTCTTTCACGCTAAACTAAGCTCTGTAGAAAAAAAATGCTTTAACTAAAAGTTGTAGATCTTTTACTTTTCTATAAAATTAATTATGTACACTTTTGTCGTAAAATGCATGCTGAGGCTAAAATCTTTAAAAAAATCGATTTTTCACACGGTTTCGTGAGAAAAAAATCGCTAATTACCGCTAAACTAAGCGTTACATAAAAAAAATGTTTGAAATAAAAGTTGTAGGATTTTAAATTCTCTACATTTTTTATCATAAAAAATTATTGCGCTAAAATGCATATTAAAGCCGCGATCTTAGAAAAACCATTTTTTTACGTAAAAACAGCCTCATCAAGAATTTCAACAAACATGGCACCTACCCTATCTTGTAGACCAAACAAAATTTAACAAACCAAGCGATTTTAAAAAAAATCGTAGGACCGGTTTTTGAGAAAATCGCAAAAAGTTAAAAATAACACGAATAAACTACTACTTCTGGTTGACCGATTTTGATGAAACTGTTCGTGTCGGGTCCAGTAGTAGTATGTAACTTAAGTTTCAAGTTTACAGTTCGTACAATGTTCCATTCTTGAGATATTCTGTTCACACACACACGCACGCACGCACGCACACACACACACACACAAACACACACACACACACACACACAAACACACACACACACACACACCGACCAATCGCTAAAAACATGTTTTTTTGGGTTCAGGGGGCCTGAAAACGTATAGATTGGTGAAAACTCTCAATTTCTTAAAATTGACATGAAAACAATACTTTCCTACCTATATAGACTATTCATATAGGCAAGAGAAAGTAAAAATGCTGAGATTCGCCGATGATATAGTAGTATTAGCCGAGACAAAGAAAGAACTAGAGGATGTCTTAAATGGAATAGATGAGATCATGAGAAAGGATTACTTCACGAAAATTAAAAAGAACAAAACGAAAGTCTTGTGCAGCAGCAAGAGTGGTTTAGAAGAGATGGGATATTTAAAAGTAGGCAACGAAAACATACGGGAAATTCTTCTATCTAGGGAGTAAAATAACATAGGATGGTAGAAGCACAATGGTGATATCAAATGTAGAATTGCTCAAGCTAGAAAAGCCGTTGAAATGGAAAACAGCTTACTGACTACAAACATTGACTGACAGATTAGGAAAAATTTCTTAGAACACTATGTTTGGAGTGTAGCATTATACGGGAGTAAACGTGGGTGATAGGGGTTGTAGAAAGGAAGAGGATAGAAGCTTTTGAAATGCGGTGTTATAGGAAAATGTTAAAGATTAGGTGGGTGGACAAAAGAAGTAATTTTGAGGTTCTTAGGCGAGTGAATGAAAAAAGACGAATATGGAAGCATCTTACCAAAAGAAGGGATAGGCTAGTGTGGCATATTCTGAGACATCTAGATATAGGGCTATCAATAATGGAGGGTAATATTGAGGGAGTAAATTGTAGGGGGAGGCAAAGGTTAGAATATAATAAAGCAAATCACAAAAGATATAGGGTGTTACAGGTATGTAGATATGAAACGACTTGCGCAATAGATATAGAAAATAGATATAGCAACCTCTGTGGCGTAGTGATTAGCCCGCTGGCCTACTAAGTGGAGGTCCCGGGTCGTTTCCCGGCTAGAGTATGAAAATTATTACGCGCCAAAACCCATTGTTACAGTTATTTTAAACCCACCGTAGTCGCTAATACCGAAGCGAAAATTATAAATTTTCACAATTTTAAAAAAATCTGGTGTGAAACACTCACACGACTTTCTCTTGCTAATGTAGATAATTGTACAATATAACCTGTGTGTAATCATATGCAAACAATGCACAGTGGAAACCCCCTTATCCGAATACCCTTTATCCGGATCCTACCATATCCGGACACAACAAAAAAGGTCTAAATTAGTATGGCATGGATCAAATTGTTGAAGTAGTTTAAAAAATCTGGTGTGAAACACTCACACAACTTTCTCTTGCCAATGCGAATAATTAACAAAAAACCTAACATTAGAAATAAACAAAAAACTAACCTCAATAAACATAACCTAATTTTAATCATATATGAAAGACACAAAATGAAAATCAATCTCAGTTTGGCTTAAAAATACGGTAAATCGCTCTTTCACGCTAAACTAGGCACTGTACAAAAAAAGCTATTAAAAATATTGTAGATCTTTTTATTTCCTATAAAATTTTATTATATAGCCTACACTTTTGTCGTTAAATGCATGGTCCGGTAGTGGTATGTAACTTAAGTTTCAATTTTCAAGTTCGTACGATGTTCCGTTCTCGATATATTCTGTACATACACGCGCGCACACACACGCGCACACACACGCGCACACACACAGACCAATCGCTAAAAACATGTTTTTTGGGTTCAGGGAGTCTGAAAACGTGTTGATCCGGTGAAAAAAATCCGGTTTTCATGTCGAAAAATCGACAATACTTTCCTACCTATATATTCATATAGGCAAGAGAAAGTAAAAAAGCTAAAAAAACATTATGTATAACCCGACGAAAACGGCGATTTTAACAATCACGCGGACAGTCATTTTACGCCCAATAAAATCTCTTTTATTTCATTCAGTTTCATTCCTAAAAATTTCAAAAAATTCCATTTGTCTATAAAAATTTTTTTATTAGTACAACGTTTAAACCAAATTTTTCAGTTTTCATTTACGACCAGAATAAAAATTGAAAATTAAAAAAAAACATTTTTTTAGAAATATCAATTTACGTACGAAAAAGTGTCACTAAATCATTAAAAAAAATCTGGTGTGAAACACTCACAACCATCTCTTGCCAGAGCACATAATGATCAATATAACCTAAAATTAGTAATAAAACATTAGAAAAAAACTAACCTCAAAAAACATAACCTTATTTTAATCATGAGTGAAAGACGCAAAATGAAAAACGACCTCTGTTTGGCTTAAAAATACAGATAATCACTCTTTCACGCTAAACTAGCCTTTATAGAGAAGAATACTCTAATTAAAAGTTGTACATCTTTTAATTTCCTATAAAATTGATTATACACTTTTGTCGTAAAATGCATACATAGACTACTAAGGCTGAAATCTTACAAAAATGGATTTTTTACACGATTTCGTGAGAAAAAACCGGAAATCGCTAATTACCGATAAACTAAGCGTTATACAAAAAAGTTTTTAATAAAAGTTGTGGGATTATAAACTCTCTACATTTTTTCTTCTAAAAATATTTTTGCGCTTAATTAAAGTCACAATCTTGAAAAAACAATTTTTTTACGAGAAAACAGCTTCACGAAGCATTTCAGCAGACATGGCACCTATCCTATCTTGCAGAGCATAAAAAATGTAGTAAATGAGGCGATTTTTAAAAAAATCGTAGAAGCCGATTTTGAGAAACTCGCACATAAGTGAAAAATTACAGGAATAACCACTACTTCCGGTTAACCGATTTTGATAAAAATATTCGTGTCGGGTTCGGTAGTGATATGTAACTTAAGTTCAAGTTTTAAGTTTGTACAATGTTCCGTACTTGAGATATTCTGTCACACGCACACACAGACCAATCGTTAAAAACATGTTTTTGGTTTCATGGGGTCTGAAAACGTGTAGATCCGGTGAAAACTCGATTTCGAAAAATCGACATGAAAATAACAATGAATTGGCACGAGGTAGCCACATGCATGTTGCTCACCATTTTATTTTATACAAAGCAAGTGAATGTAAAATTTGCTACAATAATTTTTTGAACAACCTACACTCGTGCATAATTTACTGTTTTGAAATTTAAATGCCTTCATTTTGAAATAAGTCACGGGATTCGTGACGTGTGACTACGAAGCCTATTTTTACATAAAATATTTTCTTTCATTTTTTGACAAAAATTATTTATCCTCCAGTTGAGTGTACTAACTAATTAATAAAAACTGATTTTAATATTGTGATAAAACAAAAAATTTTCATATCAATATCATATCACCACCTGAAGCCAAAAAATACAAAGATTGTTAGGTCTACAAAAGACTTTTTACTTTCTCTTGCCAATATGAATATAAGCAAGGAAAGTATTGTTTTCATGTCGATTTTTCGAAATCGAGTTTTCACCGGATCTACACGTTTTCAGACCCCCCTGAACCCAAAAAACATGTTTTTAGCGATTGGTATGTGTGTCTGTGTGAGTGTGTGCGCGCGCGCGCGCGTGTGAGTGTGTGAGCGCGTGCGTGCGTGCGTGCGTGTGTGTGTGTGTGTGTGTGTGTGTGAGTGTGTGTGTGTAAAGAATATCTCAAGGGCGGAACATCGTACGAACTTGAAACTTGAAACTTAAGTTGCATACCACTACCGGACCCGACACGAACATTTTAATCAAAATCGGTCAACCGGAAGTAGTAGCTTATTCGTGTAATTTTTCACTTTTTTGTGATTTTTTCACAAACTGGTCCTACGATTTTTTTTAAAAATCGCCTGGTTTACTAAATTTTGTATGCTTTACAAGATAGGATAGGCGCCATGTTTGCTGAAATTCTTGGTGAGGCTGTTTTTACGTAAAAAAGTGTATTTTTAAGATTAAGGCTTTAATATGCATTTTAGCGCAAAAATTATATTAGTCTACAAAAAAAATGTAGAGAATTTAAAATCCTACAACTTTTATTTATAACATTTTTTTGTATAAACGCTTAGTTTAGCGGTAATTGGGGATGTTCTTTTTTTCTCACGAAAACGTGAAAAATCGATTTCTTTTAAGATTTCGGCCTTAGTATGCATTTTACGACAAAAGTGTATATAATCAAATTTATAGGAAATTAAAAGGTCTACGACTTTTATTTAGAGAATTTTTTTCTACAGAGCCTAGTTTAGCGTAAAAGAGTTATTTTCCGTATTTTTTAACCAAACTGAGGTTGATTTTCATTTTGCCTCTTCACTCATGATTAAAATTAGGTTATGTTTATTGAAGTTAGTTTTTTGTTTATTTGTAATGTTTTATTACTAATGTTAGATTTATTGTTAATTATTTTCGATGGCAAGAGAAAGTTGTGTGAGTGTTTCACACCAGATTTTTTACTTTCTCTTACCCAATATGAATTAATAGGGAAAGAAAGTATTGTTTTCAGTATCGATTTTTCGAAATCAAGTTTTCAACGAAAATACACGTTTTCAATCCCCTTGAACCCAAAAACATATTTTTAGCGATTGTCTGTGTGTATGTGTGTGTGTGTGCGCGCGCGCGTGTGTGAACAAAATATCTCAAGAACAAAATATCGTACAAATTTAAAACTGTGAACTTAATTAAGGTACAATAATATAACATGACACGAACAATTTTTATCAAAATCAATCAAGCAGATATAATAATATAAAACTTCACTAATTTGGAACTCGGGGTAATTCGTAATGTCAACTAGTTACTGGGAAGGGATTATCAATCAGTGTCCTTGAAACTAACTGGTCAATATGTATCAATACAGGGTGTCTCACGAGTATCCTGACAAACTTCTAAGGTGATTTCCTCTCATCAAAATAATGAAAAAAGTTTATATAAACATGGGTCCGGAAACGCTTCGTTAGCGAATTACGGCTAGCGAAAGATTTCGCCCTGGGTTCAGAACTAACGCCTAAATAAAGTCATCCTAGAAGTCTAAGAACCCAATTTTATGAGTAGATTTGATGGTTTCTTATGTATTTCGACCCAAAAAATTGAATAAAATAAGTTCCAGAACCATATCTTCAGTAGTTCTTGTAATATCCAATGAAAACCGGACAAATCTAAGCATAAAAATATGTTTTTTAGGTTTGAAGAACAATAACTGTGTTAAATGGCTAATAAATGTGTAAATTTATTTAGCAAAACTTGTAGAAATTTTAACTTGACAAATTCTCGTGACAAATGCATACTAAACCCGCAATATTAAAAAATTCAATTGTTTTACTAATTTTTACTTTGTTTCCTATATGAATATAATAGTAAGGAAAGTTTTGTTTTCATGTTGATTTTTTGAAATAGAGTTTTCACCGAATCTACACGTTTTCAGAACCCCTGAACCTAAAATCATGTTTTTAGCGATTTGTCTGTGTGTGTGTGTGTGTGTGTGTGTGTGTGTGTGTGCGCGCGCGTGTGTGTGTGTGTGTGTGCGAGTGTGTGTGTGTGTGTGTGTGTGTGCGCGCGCGCGCGCGCGTGTGTGTGTGTGTGTGTGCGTGTGTGTGTATACAAAATATCTCAAGAACGGAACATCATACAAACTTGAAACTTGAAACTTAAGTTACTTACTACTACCGGACGCGACACGAAAATTTTCATCAAAATCGGTCAACCGGAAGTAGTAGTTTATTCACGTAATTGTTCACTTTTATGCTCTACAAGATAGGATAGGCGCCATGTTTGCTGAAATTCTTGGTATAGCTGTTTTCACGTAAAAAAATTTGTTTTTTTTAAGATTGAGGCATTATTATGCATTTTAGCGCAAAAATTTATATAATAAAATGTGTAGAGAATTTAAAATCCTTGAACTTTTATTTGAAACGCTGTTTTTGCATAAGGCTTAGTTTAGCGGTAATTAGCGATTTTCTGTTTTTTTCTCACGAAAACGTGTGAAAAATTGATTTTTTTAAAGATTTCGGTTTTAGTATGCAATTTACGATAAAAGTGTATATATTCAAATTTATAGGAAATTAAACGATCTACAATTTTTATTTAAAGCATTTTTCTCTCCAGCGCATAGTTTAGCGTAAGGAGTGATTTTCCGTATTTTTAACCCAGACCGAGGTCGATTTTATTTTGCGTCTTTCACTCATGATTAAGTTAGGTTACGTTTTTTAAGGTTAGTTATTTTATTTAATTCTAATGTTTTATTAATCATGTTAGGTATATTGTTCATTATTTGCATTGGCAAGATAAAGTCGTGTGAGTGTTTCACACCAGATTTTTAATTTTGATTGGAAAAATACAAAAAATACTAATAGAAACTAAACTAAGCGTTGTATAACAACGTTTGTGATGACTTAAATTTAAGCCTATTTAATTAATAAAGGTGTAATTCGTATCTTTTGAAAAAGCCGTCTGGCTAATAGGCTAAGTATTTGGAAACATACATAGGGCCTATGCACTAAAACAAACGAACGTTCGCTAACCTAAAGTACAACCAATTTTAAAGTCATTTACGTTGATGTAGTATTTAATTTTAACAGGTTGACTCCTAAGAAAATTTTTGCAGTTTTGCTTAAGAAACTTATACGATTCATTTGCTTTTTTTTATTAATTTTCTTTCAAGTCTAGAGTATTGTAAGGCTTAAATTTTTTTGGCGCTGGTTTTTAGGTGAGAGACTGATCAGGTACTCAAGAGTAAACAAAAATCAAATTTACTGTGAAAGACTGATGTGTGTCTCACTGTAATTTTACATGTATTTTAAAAATAATTTACTTTGGGCTATTTTTCAATAAAACTACATATCGAAGATGCTTCTCTCTATCAAGCAGTTAGTTGTTGGGCGAGTGGTAAACTTGAGTAGACCTACCAGTTGTCTACATAGAGGCACCGACCAGAGTCAATTTTTACAATGGAAAAAATATTGTAATAGGAAAACAAAAAAAAATTAGAAATAAAATGAGTTTTCATTATACCTAATAATATTATTAAAACATGATTAATAATGCAATAATAAACTATAATAATAGTCAATATTATGTGCAATAGTAATAATAATAAGCTGTCAAGTTTCACCGACTCATTTTTGACTCGATCGGATCAAGTGAATCACGAACAATGATGAGGGAAATGTTTTTTTTTTTTTAACTCATTTCTAACAGCTCAGTTTCATCCAATCCGTCTCACAATTCTTATTAATAACACTATTACGTGAGAGACGGATCAGTCTGTCAAAAGTAAATTTTACAGACCTGGTGAGAGACGTATACGTGTCTCATGGGAGTCAACCTGTTAAATGTGCAAATTAGATCACACAGTTTAAATAACACATATGTTTAAACGTGTATCATATAGGCATATTTTCATAAGCATTACGTAATCTCTTTCGAATTGAGCCAATTTTAGAACACGTGATAAACGTTTCAGGTTGCCCTTTTTGTATCCGACATTCTCTCAGCTTTTGATCACTGTAGGATTTTCTCCTTCATTCTGTCAACCCGGTGTTCTGTTTCGTTCTTCATGAAAGCACTTAAGGGTTCCCGGAACAAAAGAACTTTTCACATTTCTGGGTTTTTATAAATTATTAAAATTCAGAGTTTTCTGCATCCAACGATATACGAGGTGTGGCTATTAAATAACGAGACTGACGTTGTAAAAATTTAATTTTAATTTTATATATAATCACTTATTGTCACCTTCAATATACACTCCCTCTCTATCCCTACAACGCTCCGTGCGAATTTTCCATTGTGGGAACAGTGCTGGAAGTCATCTTCTGTCAGCTCCTTCAGGAAGTGCCGCTTTCTCTTTCACAGTTCCACAGACTCAAATCTTGTCCCTTTTAATGCAGATTTCACCTTAGGGAACAGGTTGAAGATAATAACATGTGATGAAACGTGGCTTTTAACTTATGATCCGGAAACGAAGCGCCGAACTTCACCGAAAGCCAAAACAGCTCGAATGAGCAAGTCAATATTTAAAGCAATGATGATTGCTTTTTTTATATCCATAGGATTGTATACCTTCACTGGGTTCCTGAAGATCAAACAAATATTAATATTAACGATTATTATTATTAACACAATTTCCGAACGTTGACAAGAACAAATCACTGGAAAGGGGGTTTAACCAATAACGTCGCGATAAGAAAAGCGGGAGACAAATTTAAATAAAACTACTGGGTCGTTATTGGTTTGCCACCGACTCGTGCGAGCACTCTCCCTTCGTCCCCGGGCGACCGAGCCGTGAGATCAGAAAATTTTCTCAGGCTTAAAACTGCCGACCAAGAGAAATTCGCTGGATTTACAGAACCTTAGGCTCTTTTTACTTTCTCTTGCCTATATGAATATATAGGAAGGAAAGTATTGTTTTCATGTCAATTTTAAGAAATCGAGTTTTCACCTAATCTACACGTTTTCAGAACCCGTGAACCTAAACACATGTTTTTAGCGATTGGTCTGTGTGTGTCTCCGTGTGTTTGTGTGTGTGTGCGCGCGCGTGTGTGTGTACAAAATATCTCAAGAACGGAATATCATACAAACTTGAAACTTGAAACTTGAAACTTAAGTTACATACCGCTACTGGACGCGACACGAACATTTTCTTTAAAATCGGTCAACCGGAAATAGTAGTTTGTTCGTGTAATTTTTCACTTTTTGGCGATTTTCTCAAAAACTGGTTCTACGATTTTTTTTAAAAATCGCCTGGTTTACTAAATTTTTTATGCTTTACAAGATAGGTAGGCGCCATGTTTGCTGAAATTCTTGGTGAGGCTGTTTTTACGTAAAGAAATTGTTTTTTTAAGAATACGGCTTTAATATGCATTTTACCGCAAAAATGTATGTTATAAAAGTTGTGGAGAATTTAAAATCCTTCAACTTTTATTTTAAACATTTTTTTGTTCAACGCTTAGTTTAGCGGTAATTAGCGATTTTCTGTTTTGTTCTCACGAAAACGTGTGAATATTTTAAAAATTCAGCATTAGTATGGATTTTACGAAAAAAATGTATATAATAAAATTTAAAGAAAATTTAAAGATCTACGACTTTTATTATAAGCATTTTTCTCTACAGAGCTTAGTTTAGCGTGAAAGAGTGATTTTCCGTATTTTAAAGCCAAACTGAGATTGATTTTAATTTTGCGTCTTTTAGGTTATGTTTATTGAGATTAGTTTTTGTGTTTATTTCTAATGTTTTATTACTAAAGTCAGATTAAATTGTTAATTATTTGCATTGGCAAGAGAAAGTTGTTCGAGTGTTTCACACCAGACTTTTATTATTATTTTAAAGCGGTTCCCGCTTTAAATATGCCGCAAACCCACTGTGACCAGTGAGGACTCGGACACCCGATGTCCTTAATGTAACACTAGAGGCGTACCATCCCCCCTCCCAAGTCCTGTATGAATTCATACAGAGACCTTCCCTTATGTGAGGCACCCCACTCGCGCTGCTACGTTTCAAGAGCGAGAGTTCCAACTCTCTTCTTAAGAGCAGGGTAGGACAACATAGTTACGACGTTAATATTACCCGGCCCGCCTGGATCCTGATCCCGACCCACCGGAGCGACTCGGAACCTCTCACTGAAGATCTCGGCTTCCTGCCCCTTCGCAATCTCCACATAGCAGCACGCACTCTCGCTTTAAAATCCGCCAGGAGAGTCTTTCCCGCAATGGTAGTAGCCTCATAGGAGCATGTACTAAAAACACCAGTGCAAACCAATGGGGCTCTGCGCTGGACGCTCCTTAAATTTTGAATGAATCCTCTGTTTAAGCCCAAACGGTGAGCCCATACTGCAGCCGCGTAGGTCACAATGCTCTTAAAAACACCCTAGTAGATCATACGGAGGCTGCCCGCAGACAAGCTCCAGTCTTTCCGAGCAATTTTCCGCAACGTATGCATTACTCCAGCAGCGTCCGTCGCAACCTGCGCGACGTTGTTGCTTAACAGCAACTTATCTTCGAGCAGAACGCCAAGGTACTTATGAACTCTGACTCTACTGACACTGGTCCCTTTATATCTAACTACAGGGTTCCGACTGAAAGTCAATTTTATCGTGTTCCTTAGAAGCATATACATCGTTTTGGAGACACTTATATTTAAATTATATTCGTCCATCCATCCCTCCACCAAGGTCATTACCCACCTGCAACGCTCCTCCAGCTGTGTACGCGACCAACCGTGTACTACGATGAGAATGTCATCAGCGAAAGCAAGGGCTGTGACCAACTCGGGGAAAGGTAGCCCCAAAAGTCCGGCAAACACAAGATTCTACAACAGAGGCCCAAGAATGGACCCCTGAGGGCAACCCCGCGTCACCGGCTTCTTCACAGACTGAAGGCTGGTTATAAAATAGGCCTCACGATTAGACAGGTACGATAGCCCGGAGATGGACAGGTATATTGCGACGTTTTAACTCATTGAGGATGTCTCCCCAAGACAAGGAAGGGAATGCAGCCTCGGTGTCTATAAAAATTCCTAAAACATTGGTACAGTCGGTGCCTTCTACCTCGAACAGGGCCTGCAAAATACAGTTCTCGGTGCCAACCCCTGTTTGAAAGCCATACTGGCCTTGTACCTTAAACTGAGTCATATCGACGCATACTGTGAGGCGTTCCTCAATCAATCGCTCCAAAAGTTTGCCAAATACCGGCAACAGGCTGATTGGCTTATAACTCTTGACCTCATCCGGATCCTTTTCTTCTTTTAGAAGCACCCTCACTAGAGCTACCTTCCAGCAAGCTGGGAAGCAGCCACAGTCAAGGCACCCCTGGAACAGCCGCCGTAGCGGTTCTCGAATGGCCGGCCACAGTATAACCACCGTGTTTGGATCAAGCTGATCAAGACCCGGTGCCCTCCTATTGGAGATACTGATATAGTCACTTGAGCCACGAGTTTGCCCTTGTTTGCAACAACGGGTAAAAAGGAAAAAACATCAGTGCGCATGCGCGACTGCTTTAATTTCAGTACGACAAACATAACAACTTATACTATACCCACAGCATATACAGTATATCGCGGAACCTTTTCTCGATTAACTCTACGAATATAACTGTTTGTTACCGTAAACAAAAATGTCGGTTTCTCGAAAACTTGGTCGAACTATTCACAGTGTTGAACGCAATGTAATAAAATGTTGTGAAGTTGAAGCTAAACAAAAATTCCTATCCGTGCCTCTTAACAAAAGCCGTGAGTGAGCGGCTAACTACTGTGATGTTTCTTTTTGCACAATTTAAAAAATAAAGAAGGAAATTAAGGACGTGAAGAAACTATTCTTTAACAGTTTTGTTGACACCTGGTATAGGTAGATACTAGAGAGACTGATAATGAAAACACCAATGGCAGCAATAGTAGGCCTAAAGAAGGCAATTCATTCGTAATTACAGTAAATCAAATATTTCTGTCATGTAATTAAGTTATAGGCAATATTACAGGTCATATTTATTTCTTATACTAAGGTTTATGAAGAAAACATTTTCTCTGAATAAACCACAGCTTACAAAATGCATCTAGAAACTGCACGGTAGTGAAATGTAGAGTAGTGTCCCACTGTTGAGGTTGGCAGCACTGTAAATATTTTACTTCCCTTCCTCACAGCCCATACATACGCAAAAGGCAATCCCGTGACTTCTGTATCTATATACTAAGATGCTTCAGAAGGTAATTGGTAATTTGTAATTGGTTTTCTGCCATTTCTCCCGCTACCTCCCCCCCGATTGGTCAGCCGAAAGCATAGACCCGGAGGCCGTTCCGAAGAACTCTTATATTCCGTGACTGGCGACAGTCACATATCTAATTTGTTATTAACTAAACTTAAGTGTCGAGAGCGAGGATGAGTCTGGTGGGCAAACAAGGGGATGCGTGCTACTCGCTCTCTTGTCAGGAAAGATTCTTGACGCGCAAGGCGCCCATCATCATGCACAACAAGAATAAAAGAATAAAATGTAATCGTTACAGTCTAGAAAAAAATCTGGTGTGAAACACTCACACAACTTTCTCATGCCAATGCAAATAATTACCAATATAATCTAACATTAGTAATAAAACATTAGAAATAAACAAAAAACTAACCTCAATAAACACAACCTAATTTTAATCATGAGTAAAAGACGCAAAATGAAAATTAACCTCAGTTTGGCTTAAAAATACGGAAAATTACTCTTTCACGCTAAACTAGGCTCTGTAGAGGAAAATGTATAAACAAAAGTTGTAAATCTTTCAATTTCCTATAAATTTGATTATATACGCTTTTGTCGTAAAATGCATACTAAGTCCGAAATCTTAAAAAAATCGATTTTTCACACGTTTTCGTGAGAAAAAAAAACAGAAAATTGCTAATTACTGCTAAACTAAGCGTTATACACAAAAATGTTTGAAATAAAAGTTGTAGGATTTTAAATTCTCTACAACTTTTTATATAAATCTTTGCGCTAAAATGCATATTAAAGCTGTAATCTTAAAAATACAATTTTCTTACGTGAAAACAGCCTCACCAAGAATTTCAGCTAACATGGCGCCTACCTTATCTTGTACAGCATAAAAAATTTAGTAAACTAGGCGATTTTTAAAAAAAATCGTAGGATCAGTTTTTGAGAAAATGGCAAAAAAGTGAAAAATTATACGAATAAACTACTACTTCCGGTTGACCGATTTTGATGAAAATGTTCGTGTCGGGTTCGGTTGTGGTATGTAACTTAAGTTTTAAGTTTCAAGTTCGTACAATGTTCTGTTCTTGATATATTCTGTATACACACACACATACAGACACACACACACAGACCAATCGCTAAAAACATGTTTTTTGGGTTCACGGGGTCTGAAAAGTGTAGATCCGGTGAAAACTCGATTGCTGAAAAATCGACATGAAAACAATACTTTCCTTCTTATGTATTCATATAGGCAAGAGAAAGTAAAACAACATAAGGTCAGAAGTAAAATACAAATATAGACTTCAGAAGGTAAAAAGGATGTAGATAGACCAAGGAAAAGATGGTGATAGATGATACAGTATGTGAAAGCGGAACAGGCTGTGTCCAAATCCTTGGCCGTTGATGGCCAAGGTTGGTTAAGGAGGAGGAGGATGAGGAGGATGAGGAGGTGGAGGAGGAGGAGGAACGGGTACTTTAGCTAGTAACAAATAAAAGCTAAAAGAAAATAAATAATTTTTATTGACTGAGAAAATCATGTGAGTGTTTCACAATAGATTCTTGTATTCATCGATTAATTGAGAAAGTGTAGCCCTACTGTAACTTGTTTGAGTCGTGTAAAGCAAGTGTTATCAAGTCACATGATAAAAAGGCCTAACTGATTGACGTATGAATACTAATTCGGCTGCGTATTAACAATACCTATTCAATATCTCCAAATGTAATATTTTATGTTCTTAATCCCAATGTAAATGTTTACAGTAGTTCGTTCAAATATTAAAATTTTGACGTTTATACTTTCTCCACCCATTTGTCTTCAATATTTTACTGTAAATTATTGAAAAAACTGGTGTGAAACACTCACAAGACTTTTTACTTTCTCTTGCCTAATATGAATATATATGAAGGAAAGTATTGTTTTCATGTCGATTTTTCGAAATCGAGTTTTCACCGGATCTATACGTTTTCATACCTCCTAAACCCAAAAAAACATGTTTTTAGTGATTGGTCTGTGTGTGCGTCTGTGTGTGAGTCTGTGTGTGTGTGTGTGTGTGTGTGTGTGCGTGCGTGCGCGCGTGTGTGTGTATGTGTACAAAATATCTCAAGAACAGAACATCGTACGAACTTGAAACTTAAAACTTAAGTTACATACCACTACTAGACCCGACAAGAAAATTTTCATAAAAATCGGTCTACCGGAAGTAGTAGTTTATTCGTGTAATTTTTCACTTTTTTGCGATTTTCTCAAAAACTGGTCCTACGATTTTTTTAAAAATCGCCTGGTTTACTTAATTTTTTATGCTTTACAAGATAGGGTAGGCGGCATGTTTGCTGAAATTCTTGGTGAGGCTGTTTTCACGAAAAAAATTTGGTTTTTTAAGATTAGTCTACGGCTTTAATATACATTTTAGTGCTTTTTTTATAATTCAAAATATAGAGAATTTTAAATCCTATAACTTTTATTTTTAACATTTTTGTGTATAACGCTTAGTTTAGCGGAAATAATTCGAGATTTTCTTTTTTTCTCACGAAAACGTGTGAAAAATCGATTTTATTAAGATTTCAGCCTTAGTATGCATTTTACGACAAAAGTGTATATAATCAAATTTATAGGAAATTAAAAGATCTACAACTTGTATTGAAAAACATTTTTCTCTACAGAGCCTAGTTTAGCGTGAAAGAGTGATTTTACGTATTTTTAAGCCAAACTGAAGTCGATTTTCATTTTGCGTGTTTCACTCATGATTAAAATAAGATTATATTTTTAGAATTTGGTTTTTTGTTTACTACTAATGTTTGTTTTATTACTAATGTTAGGTTATACGAGGGGGTACCCAAAAGAAACCGGAATTATTTTTTAAAACTATTTATTTTTAATTTTTTTACAAAAGAACCTTATCCCCTTCAAAATACTCTCCATTACAACTAATACATTTGTCCCACCGGTGCTTCCACTGTTCAAAATATTTTTTGTACTCCTTTTCAGTTATGGCTGCCAGCTCATCCGTCGTTTTTTTCTTGACATCATCAACGTTGTTAAATCGGAGACCTTTCATGCCCCTTTTCATGCGTGGGAACAAGAAAAAATCACACGGAGCCAGATCGGGTGAGTACGGTGCGTGTGGTAGTAAAACCATGCCGTTTTTCGCCAAAAACTGGGTAACCGAGATTGCCGTGTGTGCAGGCGCGTTGTCGTGGTGGAAAAACCAGTCCCCTGTCTGCCACAAATTAGGTCTTTTACGAAGAATGCTGTTTCGTAGTCTTCTTAACACTTCAAGATAAAAAGCTTGATTTACCGTCTGGCCTGGTGGAACGAACTCTGAATGGACAATTCCCCTCACATCAAAAAAACAAATCAGCATTGTTTTGATGTTCGATCTGACTTGACGACTTTTTTTTGGTCGGGGTGATAATGAAGTCTTCCATTGACTGGATTGTTGTTTGGTTTCTGGGTCGTACCCATAGCACCAAGACTCGTCACCCGTAATGATCTTTGACATGAAATCTGGATCAGTTTCAAGCTGTTGTTTCAAATCACTACACGTTTCAATTCGACGTTCCTTTTGAGTGTCTGTCAGAACCCGAGGCACAAACTTGGCAGCGACTCTTTTCATTGTCAAGTCTTCTGTTAAAATGCGTTGGACTGAGCTCCAAGATAACCCACTAACCTGTGATGTTTGGTCAATGGTCTGTCGTCGGTCTGTTCGTACAATTTCTTTCACTTTCACAATATTTTCGTCTGTTCGGGAAGTCGACGGTCGTCCAGAACGAGGTTTGTTCTCAATCGACATGTCGCTATTTTTAAAGCGCAAAAACCACTCGTACACTTGGGTTTTTCCAATAGCGTCGTCTTTGTAAGCTGTGTTCAACATTACAACTGTTTCCGCGGCGTTTTTACCGAGCAAGAAGCAAAATTTCACAGCCGCACGTTGTTCACTAAAACTTGCCATCATGAAAAACGACACGAGCACAAAACAGCACTAGCGAGAACAATCACTGCACGAGAACAGAACAAGCTAGATCAACGAACAAAATGGCATTGAACTGGCAATGAGTAGCGCTACAAGCAGCCTAGTGGCGGGAATTTGTACTGCACAAGCTCCGCCCACAGCAGAGCTATTCCGGATACTTTTGGGTACCCCCTCTTATTGGTCATTATTTGCATTGGGAAGAGAAAGTCGTGTGAGTGTTTCACACCAGATTTTTCTTGCTAATGTAGATAATGAACAATATAACCTAACATTATTAATACGAAAAATATTAATATTAATATTGTTGTTTCGTTTATTCATAAGTAAACAATGTAAAATTATCGTACATAATTAATATAATACAACGTAATAACATAATAAACAACGTACATAGCAACATATTAGGCCTATCATGTCAAAGAGTGGATCGATTTTTTCTTATGTATTGTAGTGCCAAATGACCGAAGAAGCGAATGCCTTCTAAAGCGATGTTTTTTTTATATTTGGGTGAAAAATCGTTATGAAAGCGATACTGTTCTTACCTAACGGGTGTTTTATTAAGGACGCAACTCTGATTATAAGAAGATAGAAGTAATACATCGGTAAATGTTCTGTCCCCCAATCGGTATGTTGGCAACAGTGTACTCAAGGCCAACTATTTAAGACAGTTAAAATGTTCCAGTCAAGCATTAGGGTGGTGACAGCAATCGTTTCGTTATATTATGTCAGGAATAGTTTTTTCCAAGGAAGAACAATATTGTAATCGTTTCTGATGGTGTGTAGCTTTCAGTTGATGAGTTACGCCAACGCGATAAGGATGCAAAATGTAACTTTATCGTAGCTCTGAAACAGTAGTTAATGTTAGCCCAGCCTGCGATGATAATCTTTTAAGCGATTTTTTAGGTGATTGAGTCAAACGTTTTTTCAAATATTCGAGAACTTCCGCGGTTAACTTTGTTGGCTGGTGAGGTGGTTTCTCATCGAGTACACTTCCAGTTCTACGGAATTTATTTATCAAACGCGATATTGACGATTTATTCGGAACGGCAGAACGGGGAAATTTCAACTGAAACTTATCTTGCACACATTTGTAAAATTTACTCGCTATGTAAGTCTCTACAATAAACACGCGTTCTTCCTTGAAAAAAACCATTGCTGACACAATATAACGAAGCGACTGCTGTCACCACACTAATGCTTGACTGGAACATTTTAACTGTCTTAAGTAGTTGACCTTGAGTGCACTGTTGCCAACATACCTATTGGGGGACAGAAAATTTACCGATGTATTATTTCTATCTTCTTATAATCAGAGTTGTGTCCTTAATAAAATACCCGTTATAAGCCTATACTTTACAGTAAAACAAGGGGCGAGGAGTGTTACGGCCTTCCTCACTGTAACAGGTCCTCTGAAAAGTATCTGCCTTCCACCCTGCAAATGACACCTTCACTTCATTCACCACAGGGTCCAACTGTATAATGAAATAACATTGATGACTGTGAGAGGAGATAACTGTGACTAGTGTCATTTACTTCTCCCAACGTAAAATGCTTCAGTCATATAATTGGGTGACCATGTGTGTTAAGAAACACAACTATTTTTTGTAGCCCGGAACTAGCAGATCGAGTGGAAAAAATTGAATACTCCATTTGCCTGTTATTTGTAAATACGAGGTGTGGCTAATAAATAACGAGACTGACCTGGTAAAAATTTGAGTCATTTTCAATCGCGTACAAAGTGTCAGTACAAACATTTCTGAGCGACACGTGTCCTGAAGGAGCTGACAGTAGATGACTTACAGCACTGTTTCCAACAATGAAAAATTCACATCGAGCGTTGTAGGGATAGAGAAGGAGTGTATATTGAAGGTGACAATAAGTGATTATGTATTAAACAAAAATAAAATATTTTACAAGGTCAGTCTCGTTATTTAATAGTCACACCTTGTAATGTAACCAAAGACCAGTGAAAAAGAAGCGAACAACTGACGAAGTTAGATGGCCGTGCAGTTCGAGGAACTCACCAATTGTCACGTTCAGCGCCATGGACGCATACGTGGCGCCGAGAGCGCCACGCGTGCGTCCCACACAGTATTATTTTTCTGACGTTCTTACATCGTCGGTTTTTCAGTTGTGCTCTTTATATTTTAGTGGCGTGTTAATTGAACTACAGTAAACGTGTATCGGTTCGTGGTTTCAGTTTTTTTGTTTTAATAAGTGTTTATACTGCCCATAACAGACAGGTGGAGTGTCAAATTATTTACACCCAATCTGTTCGTTGCAGAACTAAATAAATAGTTTTGTTTCTTCATGGTCGGCCAATTAAATGACTGAATCATTTAAAAACAGAAAAGGTAGAGGTATAAAAGACACTAATCACAGTTATCTCCTCTGAACGTAATGAATTTCATTATACAGCCAGAACCTGTGGTGAATGAAGTGAAGGTGTCATTTGCAGAGTGGAAAATATGTGCTTTTCAGAGGGCCCGGCATGCTGATAAGCGTACTTTACCACTCAGTGAGTTGTGGCACTGGTAAACCACTTCGCTCCTTGTTTTACTTAGTAAAACCTCTACAGGTTCGAACCAGCCTTTCGGCTAATGACCTAAACAACAACAACATCAAGTGTTTATAATGGCTGATGACATTATGAGTGTTTATAATGGTTATGATGACTATAACCGATCATTATTACATCAGCAATGTTATTTTCTATCTTACTTACTCCTTATTTTTGTAAACAGAAAATATTTATAGTGTACTACTACTCATTAAAATCAACATTGTTCTTAACTTTTCTAATAAACACAAAACAAATAAAACATTCTTTGTTTATTAGTCAAACCCCTTCTACCACTATACTAGAACTTCGTTCTAGTTGTGTTAAAATTTCAACCTTTTCGCTCAAATAATAATTGAGTTACACGCTTCTAAACACATGAAATTTGTTGCGGTAGCAAAAAAAACCGGGTCTTTTTGTCTTCTAACCTCGATATGGCAATTGTTAAACAACATTAAAAATATACGTTTATTATAGGTCAACGCAGACTAAAGTGAGCTAAATTTCGATGTAAAATATGTTGAAATCCAACTCAAAGTTTCGGAGATGCACGGGTTCAAACTCGGGTGTCTATGATTATGAAATGATAGATTTGCAAAGCAATCTCGAGGTCTCACACCCCTTTCACTTGTCTTCATGCCTCCCTTGGGGAGCGCCCCCCCCCCCCACTTTGGGAACCATTTAGAGGTTGTTAGACTTTTAAAAACTTAAATTTTTTAAAGGTAGCTCTGAAAAGTATTTTAGCTGTTGCACGCACCGTAACTTTACTAGACGGTAGGGACCATCAACAATATGCGCAGTGACAAGCCTCGCCTTCTGACGTCACTGGTCACCAGCGACAGCCGACGCACGATACCTACCGTGTTCGCCTGTGATGTTTACTAGTCTTAATACGGTGTGTAATACTTCACTAGTCTTTAATAACGGTGTGTTGTGCGATTGCCGGGTGTTCTAATCACGATAGACACCTAAAGACGTTGAGCATTATAAGTTTTACCGTTTTTCAAAGGTCATTGAAACTAGATTGAAGTGGATAAATGCTGGCAAACGGGCCGATTCATTTTCTGCTGATAGTGGTCGCCTGTGTTTAGTACATTTCGACGAATCGGATTACGTACGCGATTTAAAGTCCGAGTTGCTACATCTTTCATTAAAACGTGTCTTAGAGACCAGTTCAGGCCCCCATTTAAATTTGCCGATTTGTAGTGCCGTTCTACGTCCGGTAAACCCGAGTTGTAATGAACGTAAAAATCGTGCAGAGAAACGATACGGCTGTAAGGAAGTTGATAATACGTATTTTAAACTCATCATCCAATTACAACTCAGAGAGAACTTCACAAAATGAAGGGATAGCTATAGAGAAAGGTAGGCCTCATTTTAATGAAAAACCGCCAAATTTTAATGTTGCACAGTCAGAGGAAACTGCTCTCTTAAAACGTGAAAACGCCGAATAAAAGAAGAAAACAAGTTACGTAGAGAAAAACTTCAGGCCGCAAACGAAGAATTATTAAATTTAAAATCGATTTCCCGTGTAAAAATACCTAAATCGCAATGTTTGGAACAACAATGCAAAAATCCTACCGTCACTACACACCGGCTGAGTTGTTGGGGACCAGGCTACGTCATCACTCATATTTTATCTCACAGCAGCTGCGCGTGACCGCTACAGTCTATACTTTGCTTCCCGTTCAGAATGCAGTACAGCTCTTATGAGAACAAGTTGTGTTAAAAGGCGTACGGAAACATCACGCACAGCCAAAACAATAACTCTCCTCCGCCGACACTATCCAAAGGTCACGGACAAAAATATTTTGAGTTTCGCTTACCACGATTTAACAAGCTCATTTCTAATCAGAAAATTTTGAAAAAATTACTTTCGCTTTCTAATGAATTTTATTTTATTACGCCATAAATGTTATTATTATATGTCACCGCCACCCCTTCTAATAAATTATTTACTGTGTTGCCGGCCTTCAATACTTCTTCCCGCCTTTATCGGCGCAGTAGGCCCTTTGGCGGCGTACCGACAAACCTTTCGGCTGCGCACCGACAGAGGCCTTTGTCATCAAGGCCGAGCTTGAACCGCCTCCTACCACAGCGCTCTCGGCAACTAAAAAAAGGGCGCTGCACTGAGCCGAGGCGATTCAATTCCGATCCAGACACAGGGAGATTCACTTCCACCAGTCTACAGCATCGGCAAGACGACCGCCACGGCACACGGTTACAGGACTTCAGCGAAGACTAATCTACGATCCCGCAAGAGAGAAGATAATGCTTCCGCTCGCCGACCCGTCACCGTAAGCCGTCGACCGGACCGTCATGGCCCGCTGACGTGAGCGATGCCCACAGCGGTCCCTCGACCGAGCCTTACGCCCACCGTATTCGACGAAGCAGCCATCAACGCACTACTGCGAGGGAAGAAGATAACGTCTCCGCTGGACGACGACACGCCGTGTCGCCCAGCTCCTCGACCGCCACGACGACTACGACTGACGCTGCACATAAAGACGACCACCGCTTAAACGGCCCTTTTCAGGACCACAAAACAAATAAGGTTTTCCACTTAATGTCGCCATCCGGTGACATATAGGCCTACTATGATATTTAGATAAGATACGCCCGTACAAAATTAGACGTTTAAATCTCGACACATGTTTTTGTGTTTCACATTAAATAACTCTTTTCTTTCCATGACGACGTAAGTGTTTTTTTATTTTGTTTTAAAATATAGAATTTTATCTTTAATTTGATGTGTGGCTAAGTCATATGTTGAACGGGAACAGAAATAATAAACTATATAATTATTTTTTTTCATAACAACGGCCCATTCAAAAGTAATTATCATTATGTTATTGCAGAAAAATAATCTCTTATGTAAATAATGTCTTTGTTTCTTTATATCACAGGCTAATAACTTTGTTTATCCGTTCCTGAATCCTGAATCCTGAATCCTGAATCCTGAATCCTGGTTGAGAGGGCTAAGAAGCCCTATGATGGCGACATCGTGTTAAGGAACACCTGGTCGCTCGGGGAACAATATAACAGAATAATTGCAATTATCCGTTATGTACACCTATAAAACTATACATCACAATAATTTCGACAATCTTGTCGTTATAGTCACGTGAAAAGATATTTATTGTGTCTCATACAGAAATACTGACAACTGAAATGAATACATCACGTTTATTTGCGAACATTATTTTTCATCCCAGATGGGCCAAGGGGGAAAACAATCAAAGTCCAAAAATTAAAAAAATTGGGTTTTTACGGCATCATGTACTTAAAGTTGTTCTCTTTGACGTAGCAGGTCCTAAACAGGGTAAACACGATGTTTCCTTGCAGTTTCATTGCAGTTTTAAAATATACGGCAAAGGGAAAGAATGATCAGAGTCCGCGAGCTGCAGTCGAGTTCGAGTAACGAGTCCCATTTTAATCCCCACCACTGCCATCATTTCATCATTGCATGATGAATAGTATAGACACTGAAGTCACGAGATTGCCTTTTGCGTATGAATGGGCAGTGAGGAAGGGAAGTGAAAAATTGACAGTGCTGCCAACCTCAACAGTGCGACACTACTCGTACATTTCACTACCGTGCAGTTTCTACTACATTTTGTAAGCGTGGTTTAATCAGAGAAAATTTTCTTCATAAACCTTATAAGAAATAAATCTGACCTGTAATACTGCCTATAGCTTAATTACATGACTAGAAATGTTTGTTTTACTTTTAGTTACCAGCTACCTTATTCCATTGAAACAAATTTTGCTACGAATGAATCGCCTTCTTTACGATCGCTTTCACCGGCGTCTTTACTATCAGTCTCGCTAGTCTACCTAACCGCTTCTTTTTTTTACCAGGTGTCAACAAAACTGTTGAAGAATAGCTTCTTAACGTCTTTAATTTCCTTCTTTATTTTCCGAAGTGTGGAAAGCGAAACATCTCAGTAGTTAGCCACTCGCTCATGGCTTTTGTTAAGAGGCACGGATAGGCATTTTTGTTTAGTTTCAACTTCACAGCATTTTATTACACTGCATATTAGATTTCGTTCAGCACTATGAATAGTCTGCCCACGATTTCGAGAAACTAAGATTTCTGTTTACAGTAACAAACAGTTAGGCCTATGTTCGTACCGTTAAACTACAAAAGGTTCTGCGATATGCTCTGGGTATAGTATAAGTTGTTATGTTTGTTGTAGTGAAATTAAAGCAGTCGCGCATGCGCACTGATGCTGTTCCGCCCTGTACCCCACGTTGCAAACGAGGGCAAACTCGTGACTCAAGTGACTATATCAGTTTTTTTTAAAATATTGTTATCGAAAACATCTGTTTAGTGAAAAAGTCATTTTTGTACTGTTTAAAATAATTATGTTAACCGTTTGCGACTAAGAATAATTTAATATTTTTTTATAGGTAGTTTTTTTAGTACGATTTATTTTTTTCAGCAGCTTCATTTTTTATCTATTTTATGTTGTATATTAATAATTTATCATTTTTGTAGTTATTAACTAATTTAAAATTAATAAAAAATGAATTTAAAAGAATAATTTGTGTGTTTATTAGTTGTCTGTTGTGGACGTTACATGGACTATGATCGTTATTCCCAGCGGAAGATGGTAGTTGTTACCAGATTTTATAATTTACAAAAATAGAAAAACATAAATTATAGTTTTGAAGATATACATTTTGTTTAAAACATATTCAGTTATTACTTTCTCTTGCCTATATAAATATATAGGAAGGAAGGTATTGTTTTCACGTCGATTTTAAGAAATCGAGTTTTCACCGGATCTACACGTTTTCAGACCGCCTTAACCCAAAAAAACATGTTTTCAGCGATTGGTCTGAATTGGTGTGTGTGTGTGTGTGTGTGTGTGTGTGTGTGTGTGTGTGTGTGTGTGTGCGTGTGTGTGTGTGTGTGTGTGTGTGCGTGTGTGTGTGTGTTTGTGTGTGTGTGTGTGTGTGTGTGTGTGTGTGTGTGTGTGTGTGTGTGTGTGTGTGTGTGTGTGTGTGTGTGTGTGTGTGTGTGTGTGTGTGTGTGTGTGTGTGTGTGTGTGTGTGTGTGTGTGTGTGTGTGTGAACAGAATATCATAAGAACGGAACATCGTACGAACTTGAAACTTGAATCTTAAGTTACATACTACTACCGGACCCGACACGAACTTTTTCATCAAAATCGATCAACCGGAAGTAGTAGTTTATTCGTATAATTTTTCACTTTTTTGCGATTTTCTCAAAAACTGGTCCTACGATTTTTTTTTTTAAATCGCGTGGGTTACGTGTATAAAACTATGAAACAGATATTAGAGCAGGTTGTAGGCAGCCTAAATGAACTGTAGATGTGCGTTTGCCTGAATAATAGGCTACGTGTGCCTACTTAGTACATAAATTGCCTATTATGCATACAAGGTAATAGGCCTAACTAATATCATGTGATTAAGTTATTTGCATTTTGTCAGCTAACAAATTGTTACATATCGTTCGTCTCTTAAAATTCGTTATAAATTATTTTGACAATGCTTCGGTATATCTTAATCATAGCATCCGTGGGGTGTTCATTACTTTCATTCATTTAAATTATTACACAATACTTTCTCTTGCCTGTATGAATAAATGAAAAGAAAAGTATTGTTTTCATGACGATGTTTTGAAATTAAGTTTTCACCGGATATACGTATATACACATTTATAGACTACCTCAACCCAAAAACCTTGTTTTAAGCGGTTGATGTGTGAGTGTGAACAAAATATTTCAAGAACGGAACATCGAACGAACTTGAAACTTAAGTTACATACCACTACTGGACCCGACACGAACATTTTCATCAAAATCGGTCAACCAGAAGTAGTAGTTTATTCGTATAATTTTTCACTTTTTTGCGATTTTCTCAAAAACTGGTCCTACGATTTTTTTTTTAAATCGCCTGGTTTACTCAGTCTTTTATTCTCTACAAGATAGGGTAGGTGTTATGTTTGCTGAAATTCTTGGTGAGGCTGTTTTTACGTTAAATAATAGTTTTTTGAAAATTGCGGCTTTAATACGTATTTTAGCGCAAAAATTGTTTAAATAAAAGTTTTAGAGGATTTAAAATCCTACAACTTTAATTTCAAACATTTTTTTGTATATTGCTTAGTTCAGCAGTAATTAGCGATTTCCTGTTTTTTCTCACGAAAACGAGTGAAAAATCGATTTTGTTAAGATTTCGGCCCTAGAATGCATTTTATGACAAAAGTATATATAATAAAATTTACAGGAAATAAAAATATCTACAACTTTTAATGTAAGCATTTTTTTCTACAGAGCCTAGTTTAGTGTGAAAGAGTGATTTTCCGTATTTTTAAGCCGAACTGAGGTTGATTTTCATTTTGCGTCTTTCACTCATGATTAAAATAAGGTTATGTTTTTTGAGGTTAGTTTTTTGTTTATTTCTAATGTTTCATTACTACTTTTAGGTTTATTTTTAATTACTTGCATTGGCAAGAGAAAGTTGTGTGAGTGTTTCACACCAGATTTTTTATGCTCTTTAAGATAAGATAGACGCCATGTCTGCTAAAATTCTTGGGCAGGCTATTTTTTCGTAGAAAAAATTATTTTTTTAAGATTGCAGCCATAATAACTTATGTATTTTATAGCATCATAAAAATGTTGTATATAATCAAAGTAGTAGAAATTTTAAAAATCTACAAATTTTTTTGAAATATTTGTTTGCATAACTCTTAGTTTTGCGGTAATTAGTAAATTTTTGCTTTTTTCATACAAATCTGTAAAAAAATGGATTTTTTAAGATTCCGGCTTTAGTATGTAGATTATTTTATGACATAAGTGGTTATAATCAAATTTATAGAACATTAAAAGATCTACAACTTTTAGTTGTAGCATTTTTCTCTATAGAGCTTAACTTAGCGTCAAAGAGTGATTTTCTGTATTATTAAACCAAACTCAGGTTGATTTCTCATTCCGACTCAGATATGGCTGTTTAATACAGTACGTCAAAAATTTAACCCAGTCAATTAAAGACAACAACCGAACAAGTTCTGTTCGATGCCTGGATAGAGTCAGAGGCAAAATTAAAATGAAGGAGAAAAAATTTGGTGTGAAACAGTTACACACCTTTCTCTTGCCAATGCAAATAATTAACAATATAACCTAACATTAGTAACAAAACATTAGAAACAAACAAAAAACTAACCTCAATAATCATAACCTAATTTTAATCATGAGTGAAAGACGCAAAATGAAAATCAACTTCAGTTCGGCTTAAAAATACGGAAAATCACTCTTTTACGCTAAACTAGGCTCTGTAGATAAAAATGCTCTAAATACAAGTTGTAGATATTTTAATTTCCTATAAATTTGATTAAATACACTTTTGTCGTAAAATGCATAGAGGCCGAAATCTGAACAAATCGATTTTTCACACGTTTTCGTGAAAAAAAAAACAGAAAATCGTTAATTACCGCTAAACTAAGCCTTATACAAAAAAGTGATGGAAATAAACGTTGTAGGATTTTAAATTTTCTGCATTTTTTTATTATATACACTCTTGCGCTAAAATGCATATTAAAGCCGTAATTTAAAAAAAACAATTTCTTTACGTGAGAACAGCCTCACCAAGAATTTCAGCAAACATGACACCAACCCTATCTTGTAGAGCATAAAAAATTTAGTAAACCAGGCGATTTTTAAAAAATATCGTAATACCAGTTTTTGAGAAAATCGCAAAAAAGTGAAAAATTACACGATTAAACAACTACTACTTGCGGTTGACCGATATTGATGAAAATGATGGTGTCGAGTCCGGTAGTTGTGCCTAACTTAAGCTTCAAGTTTCAAGTTCGTACGATGTTCCGTTCTTGAGACATTCTGTTCACACACACACACACACACACACACACACACACACACACACACACACACACACACAAAGAGAACAATCGCTGAAAACAAGTTTTTGGGTTCAGGGGGTCTGTAAACGTGTAGATCCGGTGAAACTCGATTTCTTAACATCGACATGAAATCAATACTTTCCTTCCTATATATTCATGTAGGCAAGAGAAAGTAAAAAAATAACTCCCGTCTGCATGGTGCTCTCTATCTATTCCAGAAAAGGTTAGAAGTTTTGGAGCAGTTGTTCGCCAGGAAAACAACCAGTAATCTAGTTACAGAGTCCAGTTCTGGCACTGCCGGAATGATCTTGGCACTGCCTTTCGGCAGTGCCAAAACTAAGCGAGATCAGGACTACTCTACAGACGAAGAGGAGATACGAAAAGAAACGGAGTGGATCATCAAAAAAACCGTCAAACAAAAAAAGAAGGCTAGTGCTTCATTCCCAGTATCGCCACTAAATAAATCAGGGGAAGGGACTAAAAAAAACATCAGAAAAGAAGGGGATCAGCCCCAACCCTAAACTCACCTCAACTAAGAAAACAAAAGCCAAAATTAACCCTCCACCAATAATTTTAAGCAATGTATTGGATAATAACGAAGTAAACAAAATCCTACGAACATAATATAAGCTTTTAATCAAGCTTAATGAATAATAATTAATTAAAAATTAATGTCGATACAGAAGAAGAATACAGAAATTTGACCTCTCTTATGACAATCATTAACCCTTTATAGGGCAGTACTACGGGGGGAAATGTTATATGTTAAATTTTGCTGCACACGGACTTAAATAATGAATTTCTAGTGGCAGAACAGTAAAATATTTCTTTGTGTTGATGTTAAGCCCTGGTAAGTATACTTACCAAGGAACGTTAATTGAAATGGGAATCACATAATGTTTAGTGATAAGATTGCTTATTAAAACAACTTGTAGTACTATAATAACAAAAAAATCTGGCGTGAAACACTCACACAACTTTCTCTTGCCAATGCAAATAAATAACAATAAACCTAACATTAGTAATAAAACATTAGAAATAAACAAAAACTAACCTCAAAAAACATAACCTAATTTTAATCATACACGAGAAACGCAAAATTAAAATCAACTTCAGTTTGGCTTAAAAATGCGGAAAATCACCCATTCACGCTAAACTAGGCACTGTAGAGAAGAATGCTATAAGTAAAAGTTGTAGATCTTTTAATTTCCTATAAATTTCATTATAGGCTATACACTTTTGTCGTAAAATGCATACGAAGGCCGAAATCTTAAAAAATTGATTTTTCACACGTTTTCGTGAGAAAAAACAGAAAATCGCTAATTACCGCTAAACTAAGCATTATACAAAAAAATGTTTGAAATAAAAGTTGTAGGATTTTAAATTCTCTACAACTTTTATTATATACATTTTCGCGGTAAAATGCATATTAAAGCCGTAATCTTAAGAAAATAATATTTTACGTGAAAAAAGCCTCATCAAAAATTTTAGCAAACATGGCGCCAACCCTATCTTGTAGAGCATAAAACATTTAGTAAACCAGGCGATTTTAGAAGAAATCGTAGGACCAGATTTTGAGAAAATCGTAAAAAAGTGAAAAATTACACGAATAACCTAGTACTTTCGGTTGACCGATTTTAATGAAAATGTTTGTGTCGCGTCCGGTAGTGGTATGTAACTTAAGTTTCAAGTTTCAAGTTCGTACAATGTTCCGTTCTTGAGATATTTTGTTCACACACACACACACAGACCAATCGCTAAAAGCAGGTTTTTTTGGGTTCAGGGGGTCTGAAAACGTGTAGATTCGGTGAAAACTCGATTTCTTAAAAACGGCATGAAAACAATACTTCCCTTCCTATACGTTCATATAGGCAAGAGAAAGTAACAATGTGTAGCTTATCTTAACTTTATGTTAGCATGAATGCTAGCTTTCTCGCAAAAAAACTGGAATTTTCTAAGCACTATAGTAGAAAAGTAACTTGCCCATATCGGGCAGGTGGAGTGTTAAATTAATTGCACTCGATCTGGTGGTTCCAGGCCTACAAATATTAGTTCTGTTTCATATCACATAATCAGCCAATTATATGACTGAACTATTTAAGAAAAGAAGAGGTATTTGTGTAAAAGACACTAGTCAGAGTTATCTCCTCTGTAATGAATTTCGCTATACAGCCAGACCTGTGGTGAATGAAGTGAAGGTGTCATTTGCAGGATGGAAAGTGGGTGCTTTTTGGAGGGCATGACACGCTGATAAGCATACTTTTCCACTCGGTGAAGAAAGCAATAGTAAACCACCTCACTCCTCGTTTTTACTTAGTAAAACCTCTAGAGGTTCAAACCAGCCTTTAGGCTGTTGACCTAAACAACAACAACAACAACAAAAGTAACAATAAAACAAAGCGGTAGCATAGTCTACGCTGTTATAAATCGTTACTACATTCGTGCAACTCAACGGAGAAAATGGTCGCTGCGCACTAATTTCAAAATGTAGATAACCTACTTACCAGAGAACATCTATTACACCTTAAAATGCTTATAAGTTTTAACTGCATAGCTTATTCTTAAATCAAATCGACATTATTGCCTGCCAGAGGTAAGTACAGGGCTACTTACCAAACACCTATAAAGAGTTAAACTGGAATGGCTACATACGACAATAAACAAACAAGACCAGTAAGAGTTATGGCAAGGGACCTTCATAAAAAATTTAGTAAACCAGGCGATTTTAAAAGATATCGTAGGACCAGTTTTTGAGAAAATCGCAAAAAGTAAAAAATTACACGAATTATCTACTACTTCCGGTTGATCGATTTTGATGAAAGTGTCCGTGTCGGGTCCGGTAGCGGTATGCAACTTCAGTTTCAAGTTCGTACGATGTTCCGTTGTTGAGATATTCTGTTCACACACACACACACGCGCGCGCGCGCGCGCGCGCGCACACGCACGCACGCGCACGCACGCGCACGCACACGCACACACACACACACACACACGCGCATACACACACACGCACGCGCGCGCACGCACGCACACACACAGACCAATCTCTAAAAACATGGTTTTTGGGTCAGGGGGCCTGAAAACGAGTAGATGCGGTGAAAACTCGATTTCTTAAAATCGACGTGAAAACAATCCTTTCCTTCCTATAAATTCATATAGGCAAGAGAAAGTAAAAAAAGTTCTTCTCGATCTCGTAACCTACCTTGTCTGTCTACTCCCTTCGAATCCATTTTCTTAGAGAGGGTCTTTCTTTTAAATTTCTCTGCTTTAATTTCTCAATTTCTCTGCTTCAATTTCTCAGCCTTCCCGGTTATTTTAAGGCACTAATTCGTGTACGTATGTTTTATCACAGTATTATTATGTCTAATCTTAGATGATCTTTTGAGTGCTTTCTTCTTACCACGTTGAGTGCCACCTAGAAATGACTAGAAGTCTTTGTAAGCCCAACATACTTTTATAGATAATGTATAAAAATGATATTTGTCTTTAGTAGGGACTATATTGTGTAATTTTACAGCAAAATAAATAACGACGCATGAGTGACGCCAGTGGCCCTGCGATTGAATTATCCGACTGAGGGGACGCTGGACCTGGACGCACACATGCGTCCGCTTTGTTTTTTTGTGTTTATACACAACTAGCGCATGCATTTTCAGTTTCGTTACTGTTTCATTGTTTACGTATTAATCAAAAATGTTTCGTATTATTAGTCTAATATTCGACAATTAACAGCTGATCGGAATAGATACACGAAGACGTGTTTTAGTAGCTCTGATAGTTTTTTGATTGAAATAGTGTTTACATGTTTAATTATATTCTTAAAAGTTGTAAAACATACAATATTCAATAAATTTTGTGATCGCATTCTACTTTTGTGAGTAAGTGATTTTTAATTTATTATTTAAATAAAAACTTTTTGGCAATAGACCTTCCTAACCTAACTAATGTTATTAATATGGATGGGTTAGAAGAAGAAGCAGAAGAAGAAACAACAATGCGCATGCACCGGCCTTCTGTATTAAGTTGTCATACAGATGTTCTTACAGAAACAGCTGATCCGGCCAAATCGCCAATTAACATGTTCTAATACCGATTGGCAAAAGGTATTGTGCAAACGTAAGTCATCTGACAACCACACAGATGACAGCTCCATAACAAAACGTATGCATTGGAACGATCCGCGCCGTCACAATTTTGATATTGCAACAAACACAAATATTATAAATAAAGAAAATCGTTTCGAACCTCTTTTAAACTTACCGGATTCAACTTTAAATGATAAGAATAGTTCACAAAATATTCCTGATAAATCGAAAATTCCTCCACCAATTTATTTTAAATCGGATGTACAATTCTTGCCGTTCTGTAATTTACTAAAAAGTTTAGTCGGTGAGAATTTTAAGTGTACTTCTACAACCGCCGGAATCACGATTTACCCTAAGAATGCGGAAACCTACCGGATTTTAGTTAAATATTTTAAGGATAATAATGCTGACTTCCACACTTTTCAACTACGTGGTGATAAACCCTTCCGCTTTGTTATTCGTGGGCTTCATGCAACGATTGACGTTACTGAACTAGCGCTTGAACTGGGCGCTAAAGGGCACGTGGTACGTTCCATAGCAAACGCCAAGTCAAGAAATAAAGTTCCCCTGCCTCTTTTTTTTTGTTGAACTAGAGGTTAAATCGAATAATCAAGAGGTTTTTAAGTTGGACTCATTATTTTTTTCAAAAATTAAGGTAGAATCACCACGACCAAAAAGAAACATGGCACAGTGTTCTCGGTGCCAGCAATATCAACACACGCAGGCCTACTGTAATCATCAGCCAAAATGTATTCGGTGTGCAGGTGATCACTTGTCTGCAAATTGCACTAAACCACGAGACTTACCAGCAACTTGTGCTCTTTGTGGTGGATCTCATCCCGCCAATTATAAGGGATGTCTGTTCTACAAAGAGTTACAAAAACGAAGATCGCCTAACGTTACTCGTCCCGCCAAACAAGATAATGTAACTGTACGAGTGCCTACAACTGACGTTCGCTCATTCCCTCCACTTCCAATCAGGATGAATCACACATCTGATCACATCATCTACGGCTCAACCATCGAATCGCGACGCGCCACTACAAGTTCAATCGGACAATCAACATCAAATCTCTTACTCTCAGGTAGCCAAATCAAACTCACCAGCCACGTTTCAAACTTCATATCGAGATAATTCATCAAGCCACATAGAAAACACCATTAATCCACCTTCAGACATTGCTACACAATTAACCACATTTATTACAGATATAAAATCCATGTTTACTCCTTTGTTTACTTTAATGACGCAGCTACTTCAGGTTTTAATTTCACAAAATGCCAGACAATAATGTGACATGTAATTCCTTGACCATATTACTATGGAATGCAAATGGGGTCCATCGACATTTGGCAGAATTAGAATACGTATTACATGAAAAAAGAATAGACATTTTCCTTCTCTCCGAAACTCACCTAACCTTTGGCTCACGTTTTTTTATCAAAGGGTTTACAGTCTACCGGACTGATCATCCTGCCAACCGAAGTCAGGGCGGTACTGCTATACTTATCAGATCGTCTATTCGTCAAAATTTTTATCCGCTACAAGAACCTACAATTTACCTTCAGGCGACTGCAGCCACAATTTTCTTAAAATCGATAGAAATTAATGTAGCGGCGGTCTACGTCCCCCCAAGATTTTCCATATCGAAAGAAACTTTTGAAAACTTCTTCTCAACCCTAGGACCACACTTCATAGCCGGAGGAGATTTCAACGCAAAGAATACAATCTGGGGCTCGAGAATTACAAATCCACGTGGTAGAACGTTACTGAAATGCATCGATGATAAAAAATATAAAATTGCAACATCCAGAAAACCAACTTATTGGCCGACTTCCGTAACTAAACTCCCGGACTTATTAGACATTTTTCTTCTAAATGGGCTAACTTCAATCAAATATACGGTAGCGGACTGCAGTGATTTGTCGTCTGATCATTCAGCTGTACTTTTCTCTTTGAGCTCTGAACCAATCCCTGTCCAAAAACGACCGTCATTAGCGAATGGACTTATGAACTGGTCATATTTTCGGTCATATTTAGAAAATCATACGAATCTACGTCTTCCACTGAAGTCGCCATCTGATATTGATGAGGCCGCGGAAAATCTTCAAGCCTTAATTCAATCTGCAGCTACGTTGTCTTGTACTCCACCAAAGACGTCATCGAAGCTTGGACCAATGTATCCATTGTACATCAGACAAATGATACGGGAAAAAAGAAGGTTAAGAAGAATTTGGCAAAGGTCTCGTCTTCCTGAAGACAAAATTATTTTTAATAGATTAGCCAACAGATTAAATAAGGAAATAATAAAAATAAATTGTGAAGTTACTGAAAATAAACTTAGGAATCTATCAACCATCGACGGAACGCTTTGGAGAGCCACTAAACGCGTTACTGGACATATTTCTTTTAACTCACCACTACGCAAGGCGGACAATTCTTGGGCAAACAAGGAGGAAGAAAAAGCGGAATTATTTTCTGAACATCTTTGCAACGTTTTTAAACCCTTTGATGAAGATATCAATGCTGAAAAAGAGGCAGAAGTAGAGGGTTATCTTGCCAGTCCAGTGCCCTTGTCTATTCCACCCAAGAGAATCAAATTAATTGAAGTGGAAAAAGTAATAGGTATTCTTCCGTCAAAAAAGTCACCTGGTCATGACTTGATCACATCTGAAATTTTAAAAGAATTACCAAAGAAAACCTTAATATTCATCACACAAGTGTTCAATGGAATCTTACGAACATGTCATTATCCAATTCTATGGAAACTATCTGAAGTGGTTCTATTTGCAAAACCAGGGAAACCGTCTCATTTACCTTTATCGTACCGGCCAATAAGTCTCCTTCCGGTTATTTCTAAAGTTTTTAATAACAGGGGGTTGGCGCTACTATTCAGGTTGCTAGTTTGTGTGCGTGACATTCTGTCGGACTGCCTACCTGAATTGACAGACTGCATTGTCAATTCAGGTAGACAGCAGATTCAGGCAACATGGGCGCCCACCCCCCGCATTACCCAGTCTATTTTTCAAACTTTAAAAAATTCTACCACAACATTGGCCAATCAATATTTCATGTTATTAACATATCTGTATTAAGTTTATTGCCCTGAATGAAACGATAGTTTGCCCGCGCCGAACGATCGAGCGGTTACCGAGATAGCAAGGGTTCAGAATATTGTTAATAAATCAAAATTTAAGTAACGTCCGTATTTGAAATTTCGTACACGTTGTAGCAATACAATTGCTTATATTGTGTTCAAATTTCAACCTTTTCGCTCAAATAATAATTGAGTTACTCGCCTCTCGCCTCTCGCCTCTAAACGCATGACATTTGTTGCGGTAGCAAAAAAACCGGGTCTTTTTGTCTTCTAACCTCGATAAGGCAATTGTTAAACAACATTAAAAATCTGGTGTGAAACACTCCCACAACTTTCTCTTGCTAATGCATATAATTAACAATAAAATTAGTAATTAAACATTAGAAATAAACAAAAAACTAACCTCAATAAATATAACCTAATTTTAATCTAATATGAAAGACGCAAAATTAAAATCAACCTCAGTTTGGCTTAAAAATACGGAAAATCACTCTTTCACGCTAAACTAGGCACTGTACAAAAATATGGTTTAATTAAAAGTTTATTAGCAAAAATTCAGCTTTTTCCAATCAAAGCTTTTACGGAGGATAGTTAACGCCCCATATTATGTAACCAATACAACGCTACACTCAGACCTGAACGTACCCTACATAATTGACGTTTTTTTAAAACTCTATACAAAATTTAGGAAGAAACTCGTGAACCACCATAACCCATTGAACTCAAATTTGGCTACGCAGACTCCCAAACAATCCAATAAGACGTCTGAAACGTCGATGGAGCCGGGACCTCATCTATTTACGTAGTACTGTAATTGGCTATCCATTACAGAGTTCTAAATGCTGCACTTATTGCTAAACTTATCTATTCACGTCGGAGTTCTGTCTTTGGACTGTGTCTCCACTCACGTTTCTATACCATGTTAATTTCCCCCAAATTTTGTGTTATCACATTCACTGATTGTTTCCAACAGATTGTGAATTTCCTAAATAGAAATAAAAAAAACAAATTAAAAGTGTAGATCTTTTAATTTTCTATAAATTTTATTACATAAACTTTTGTAGTAAAATGCATACTAAGGCCGAAATCTTAAAAAAATCGATTTTTCACACGTTTTCGTGAGAAAAAAACAGAAAATTGTTAATTACTGCTAAACTAAGCGTTATACAGAAAAGTGTTTGAAATAAAAGTTGTAGAATTTTAAATTCTCTACAACTTTAAATATACATTTTTGCGGTAAAATGCATAATAAAGCCGCAATCTTAAAAAAACAATTTTTTTACGTGAAAACAGCCTTACCAAGAATTTCAGAAAACATGGCGCCTACCCTACCTTGTAGAGCATAAAAAATTAAGTAAATCAGGCGATTTTTAAAAAAATCGTAGGACCAGTTTTTGAGAAAATCGCAAAAAAGTGAAAAATGACACGAATAAACTAACGGGTGATTCAAAAAGAGCGCCGGTTTTTAAACGGCTGGTAAATTTTTGTTTATCGGTTGGCAACATTGTTAGACCTCATTTCTATTTGGGAGAACATTCCGATTGACGATTCAGTTGTAGTTTCTCTTGTTCGCAGTGTAGTACTCTCGCAGTCTGTGTCTAACCATGGAGAAGTTTACTATTGCACAACGAGTGTTAATCGTCAAAACATTTTACCAGAGTGGAGAGAGTTATGCGGCTACTGTCAGGCGACTTCGCGGTACTCTAGGACGTAATGAAGCACCGAATAAATCAACAGTTCGCAGGCTCATGAAAAAGTTTTTTGAGATGGGTTCAACAGTCGACCTTAAAAGTTCTGGACGTCGTCGTTCTGGCCGAACTGAGCAGAACGTTGCGTTGGTTCGTGAGTGTGGCTGTTAGCCCAGCAAAATCAATGCGTCGCCGTTCTCAACAATTGGGTTTACGATGTTCTTCTGTACGGAGAATTCTTCGGTACGATCTCCAATATCACCCGTATAAAATTCAGTTGCTGCACGAGAAACAATGTTGTTGCCCCGTGAACGGTTCCAGGATCGCATCATTTCTCGTAATTCCGACCATCAATGGCCACCAAGGTCGTGTGACTTGACGCCTTGTGACTTTCATCTTTGGGGTCATCTGAAGTCATTGGTGTATGCCAATAAACCCCGAAACATCAATGACTTGAAGGAGGAAATTCGACGGGTTATCGGGCAAATGGAAGTCGAAACTTGTCGTGCAGTAATATCCAATTTCATGGACAGAGTTGATGCGTGCCAGCGCAGTAAAGGAGGACACATGCATGACATCATTTTTCATACATGAAATCGGAAGGTAAGATGAACTTGTTGATGTATTTATTTTCAGTTTTTCAATAAAATAAATCTCTTAATTTGATATATCAAAACCGGCGCTCTTTTTAAATCACCCTATACTACTTCCGGTTGACCGATTTTGATAAAAATGATCGTGTCGGGTTCGGTAGTGGTATGTGACGTAAGTTTCAAGTTTCAAGTTCGTACGATGTTCCGTTCTTGAGATATTCTGTTCACACACACACACAGACCAATCGCTAAAAACATGTTTTTTGGGTTAAGGCGGTCAGAAACCGTGTAGATCTGGTGAAAACTCGATTTCGAAAAATCGACATGAAAACAATACTTTCCTTCCTATAAGTTATATTCATATAGGCAAGAGAAAGTAAAAATATACGTTTATTATAGGTCAACGCAGACTAAAATGAGCTAAATTTCGATGTAAAATGTGTTGAATCCGACTCAAAGTTCCGGAGATGCAAGAGTTCAAACTCGGGTGTCTATTATTATGAAACCGATAGTAGTGCGGTTGCAATTTACGAGTCGCCGGTCGCTGGTCGCTGGTCGCTGGTATCAAGTCAACTTTGCAGGATCTTAGAATCGCGTGAACCTGAATATTTCGAGGTGTACCCCCGCCTTACAAATTCTATTACCCAACTGCAAATGTTCATTTGGCTCAGTGGGTAAATATTATAAAGTGAACTCCTGAATATCACAGAAACTTTTAAGTACGTGTTTCTGTAAAAAAAGCGTTTTCAAAACTTGTTGCAATAAAAACAAAGTGTCGGGACAAACTTGATGTTGCTAACGACACTGTGCACGTTCTATTAGTCAGCGAAGAATAGGGAATCATTAGAAAAATACAAGGTCATCCATTTCACTGACTTATTTTGTTTCTTACTCGTTCAATTTAAATTGCAACTTGTAATGTTATTAAAAAACAATAAAAAACGAAATATTGCGCATAATTTTGAAAGATGTTCCAGAGAGAGTAGGGGCAGCGATGCTGCAGGATGAGGAGAACTGGAAGTTTGTCGCTTAGTTTGCGGAGAGAGTGATCAAGAGACTGCGGAGGGAGGAGACATCTGGGGATCAGCGAAATCACCCTCTACTAAAGTAAATCAATCCTGTTCCGATCTCAGTAGGTAAGGTAGGCGCATTAATTTCCTGAGCTGGTCATGAATGAGATGAATGAAAGTGAGAGAGTGAGTGTTGGTCAGTGACAGCGAGAGAGGAATTAGGCTACGGTTCTCTTCCACGCCCCGCTGACAGTACGTGAACTTTTTTTTAACCCGACATTTCCCTTGTAATATTATATAAACAGTTCCGAGGGAGGTGGAGGGTTGTTTGCTGATGTCGGATCAAGTGGCCAGGCGGCGGGTTTTTGGTTGGTAGGCGGTTACGGCCTCCTTGGGGCTGGACGAGAACACCTCAATTGAGTCAAACACTACTTTCCCCCATTGTGAGGGAGTGAACACGTGTTTTTCTCACCGCCTCAGATAAAAATAAAATAAAAAAGTAAATTTATAGTTATTCAATGTAATACTTGTTTTTTCATTACCACATAAAGATGTGTAAGAAGCATATGAAGTTTTCTTCATGACAGAAAGGGGCGTCATAAAAAGAGGTTTGGGAACCGCTGCTCTAAATAAATAAGATACTAGGTAAAACATTGAAAAAGTATAATAATTTTTATGTCACCCGGTGTTGGAATATATAATTATGAATTTATTAACATATATTGTGTTTAGCTACGTGTTAGGTTTAGTATAAAACACGAATGACAAAATTGGTGGGTAAGCGACGCACCTACTATTTAACCAACGGCCCTAACATCGATCGGCCTAATCTATTCAGTTGGGGCTCCACTCCAGATACACAATCGATATCCATCCATCTATATATCTATATCTATCGTCGATTTTTTATAATCTTTCAACAGTTTTCTTACAATATTCATCTTATTGCTGTAAGTACATATTACAAATTTTTTTAATATCCTTTTTTTTACTTTTTTTGCCCTATCTATTTTTACTTCCTCTTGCCTATATGAATTTATAAAAAGGAAAGTATTGTTTTCATGTCGATTTTTCGAAATCGAGTTTTCACCGGATCTACACGTTTTCAGACGCCCTGAACCCAAAAAAAACACGTTTTATATGATTGGTCTGTGTGTGTGTGTGTGTGTGTGTGTGTGTGTGAACTGAATATCTCAAGAACGGAACATCGTACGAACTTGAAACTTAAAACTTAAGTTAGGTACTACTACCGAATCCGACACGAACATTTTCATGAAAATCGGTCAACCGGAAGTAGTAGTTTATTCGGGTCATTTTTCACTTTTTTGCGATTTTTTCAAAAACGGCTCCTACAATTTTTTTAAAATCGCCTCATTTACTACATTTTTAGGCTCTACAAGATAGGGTAGGCGCACTATCTGCTGAAATTCTTGGGGAGGCTTTTTCTCGTAAAAACATTGTTTTTTTCAGATTGCGACTTCAATATGCATTTTAGCGCAAAAATGTATGTAATTAAAGTTGTAGAAATGTTTAAGGCCTACAACTTTTATTTCAAACATTTTTTTGTATAACGCTTAGTTTAGCGGTAATTAGCGATTTCCTGTTTTTTTCTCACGAAAACGTATAAACAATCGATTTTTTAAAGATTTCAGCCTGTTTATGCATTTTACGACAAAAAAGTATAATCAAATTTATAGGAAATTAAACGATCTACAACTTTTATTTAGAGTATTTTTCTCTACAGACCTTAGTGTAGCGTGAAAGAGTGATTGTCCGTATTTTTAAGCCAATGATTTTCACTTTACGTCTTTCACTCATAATTAAAATAAGATTATGTTTATTGAGGTTAGTTTTATTTTTATGTCTACTGTTTTATTACTAATGTTATTAATAATTATTATAATAATATATATTATTACAATTATGTATATTATTAATTATTTGCATTGGCAAGAGTAAGTTGTGCGAGTGTTTCACATCAGATTTTTCATATTATTACATTCTTTACTAATGATTAAACATGAGTTATATATGTTATTAATTTAAATTGCCAAGTGATTATCAAGAGAGTATTTCACATGAAAGTTTTAACAATGGAACGGTCTTTACTTTAGAGATATTTCTCGTGTGATGACTGTTTGGGCACCCAGTGTTTAAACTTTTTTTTTTAATAATTGCAATAGGCCTACATGTGTGTACGTGTAAGGTTTTGTATGAAATACGAATAGAACAGGTGGAAAATCCACATAACTAATTCACACCGTTACGGTTTGCCGAGTTGATTTTGAAAAAAATGTTCGCGTTGAGTCCTCTAGTGGAACCTAACAGCCCATAACAGACAGGTGGTGTGTCAAATTATTTACATTCAATCTGTTCGTTGCAGGGCTAAAATAAATAGTTCTGCTTCTTATCACATGGTCAGCCAATTAATTGACTGAATTATTTAAGAACAGAAGAGGTAGAGGTGTAAAAGACACTAATCAGAGTTATCTCCTCTGAAAGTTGCCTAATGAATTTCATTATACAGCCAGACCCTGTGATGAATGAAGTGAAGGTGTCATTTACAGAGTGGAAAATATGTGCTTTTCAGAGGGCACGGCATGCTGATAAGCGTACTTTTCCACTCAGTGAGGAATGCAATTGTAAACCACCTCACTCCTCGTTTCACTTAGGTAAACCTCTACAGGTGCAAACAGCCTACAGGCTGATCACCTAAACAACAAAAGTGGAACCTAACTTAAGTTAAACTTAGGTTTAACTCAAGTTTCAACTTGTAGCATTTGCTTTATAAATTTCTATCATTATCTAAATAATCATTAAATTTAACAGCTTTATTAAATAATTTTTTTTTGTAATCCCTAAAGACTGTGTGTACGTTGCATCTGTTCAATTCAGAACAATAAACAACCCCATGACCCAATGAGATGAGGATGATGTGTATGACGTGTAAATGAGACTGTGTAGTCTTCTACAGACTCAGGTCGACCATTCCTGAGAGAGTATGGTTAATTGAACCCCAACCATAAAAGTACACCGGTAACCACTGTCTTGCATTCAAATCTGTATAAAAGTAATTACCTTTACTAGGATTTGAACCAGGAACTTTTGTCTCCGAAAATCAATTAAATAAAACTCAAAAAACCATCTTAACTCTACGATGGTTGGTCCATAACAAATTTATTTCCAAATGTTGCAAATGCAAATGCGGAACTTAATTGTAACTTTGAAAAAATAATAAAATAAAATGAAGTATTAATTAAATTGAAAAAAAAACAATTTTGTTTTACTATTTAGTTAATGAAATAAAAAAATTAATTATATGATGGTTTATAATTTTATACTATTAAAATTTAAATTTAGAAAAAGAAATAAATATTATATAAATTAAATATTTGCCTTTAGTAACGAAATGTAGGCCCTATGTATCAGCTGTTCGAAATAATTTAAAAACTGATACAACAGGTGATCTCTACAATTTTTGTACGATGTTCCCGACTTGAGTTATTTTGTTCACACACACACACACACACACCCCAATCGCTGAAAACATGTTTTTTGGGTTCAGGGGTTCTGAAAACGTGTAGATCCGGTGAAAACTCGATTTCTTAAAATCGACATGAAAACAATACCACTTTCCTTCCTAAATATTCATACAGGCAAGAGAAATTAATAATGAAACGTACACCCATTTTGTTTATAGAATGGGCTACAAGTAATTCTAGGGCCCATGGCTTCCCATACTCACCAAAGGGTAACCTTCCAAAGGGCATTGGCCTATCAGCACAGTAGACTACTATAGTCACTTGAGTCACGAGTTTGCCCATGTTTGCAACGAGGGGTAAGGGGGAAAAGCATCAGTGCGCATGCCCGACTGCTTTAATTTCAGTTCGACAAACATAACAACTTATACTATACCCAGAGCATATTGTACAGTATATCGCAGAACCTTTTGTCGGTTAACTCTACGAATATAACTGTTTGTTACCGTAAACACAAATGTCGGTTTCTCGAAAACTTGGTCGAACTATTCACAGTGCGGAACGCAATGTAATAAAATGTTGTGAAGTTGAAGCTAAACAAAAATTCCTATCCGTGCCTCTTAACAAAAGCCGTGAGCGGCTAACTACTGTGATGTTTCTTTCTGCACAATTCGAAAAAAATAAAGAAGGAAATTAAGGACGTGAAGAAGCTATTCTTTAACAGTTTTGTTGACACCTGGTAAAAAAAAGAAAACGGTTAGGTAGATACTAGAGAGACTGTTAATGAAAACGCAGGTGACAGCAATAGTAAAGAAAAGAAAGAGATTCATTCGTAATAACAGTAAATCAAACATTTCTAGTCATTTAATTAAGCTATAGGCAATATTACAGGTCATATTTATTTCCTATAAGGTTTATGAAGAAACCATTTTCTCGGAATAAACCACAGGTTACAAAATGTATATAGAAACTTCACGGTAGTATCTCACTGTTGAGGTTGGCAGTACTGCAAATATTTCACTTCCCTTCCTCACAGCCCATACATAGGCAAAAGGCAATCTAGTGACTTCAATATCTATAACACAGAGAAACTTTAATATGTATTTTCTAGTCTAGTTTAAATAGTGAAAAATGAGAATGGAGTTGAAGATGTTTGTGAAGCTTAAAAGAAGTTTGAAAATTTGAAGTTTGTTTTGTGTATAAAGTTTCGTTTAAATAATTTAGGATTAATTTTATTTTTACTATCTATTGCCTGTATGAATATATAGGAAGGAAAGTATTGTTTTTATGTCGATTTTAAAAAATCTAGTTTTCACCGGATCTACACGTTTTCAGACCCCTTGAACCCAAAAGACATGTTTTCAGCGATTGGTCTGTGTGAGTGTTTGTGAACAGAATATGTCCAGAACGGAACATCGTACGAACTTGAAACTTAAAACCTAAGTTACATACTACTACCGGACGCGACACGAACATTTTCATCAAAATCGGTCAACCGGAAGTAGTAGTTTATTCGGGTCATTTTTCACTTTTTTGCGATTTTCTCAAAAACTGGTCCTACGATGTTTTTTAAAATCGCCTGGTTTGTTAAATATTTTATGCTCTACAAGGTAGGGTAGGCGCCATGTTTGCTGAAATTCTTGGCGAGGCTGTTTTCTCGTAAAACAATTGTTTTTTTAAGATTGCGGCTTTAATACGTATTTTAGCGCAAAAATTTATATTATAAAAGTTGTAGAAATTTTTAAGGCCTACAACTTTTATTTCAAACATTTTTTTTGTATAACGCTTAGTTTAGCGATAATTAGCGATTTTCTGTTTTTTCCTCACGAAAACGTGTGAAATATCGATTTTTTTTAAGATATCGGCCTTAGTATGCATTTTACGACAAAAGTGTATATAATCATATTTATAGAAAATTAAAAGATCTACAACGTTAATTTAAAACATTTTTCTCTGCAGAGCCTAGTTTAGCGTGAACGAGCGATTTTCCGTATTTTTAAGCAAAACTGAGGTCGATTTTCATTTTGCGTGTTTCACTCATGATTAAAATAAGGTTATGTTTATTGAGGTTAGTTTTTTGTTTATTTCTAATGTTTTGTTACTAATGTTAGGTTATATTGTTAAATATTTGCATTGGCAAGAGAAAGTTGTGTGAGTGTTTCACACCCGATTTCTAATTTAACCATTAAGATTAAAAAATTTGTTTTTCTAGAATATTAATTACCTAACTTTTCAACCCATTGACCTACGAATTGTTTTGTACTGTTGGTGGCCTTACAGTTGGTTTTAATTTTGCATAAAATGACACTATTTTGTAAAAAGACAATATCTTTTTTTCTTTTAACCAATTCTCTTAATATTTAATTTTGTTTTTTAAGAATTTATTAACTATTTAGACCAAAGATTTACTTATATTTTCTTTGAAATAATTTTTTTCTACACATTTAAAAAAAATTGTTTTCTTGTAAATGAAAATTTTTTAAGTTGCTTTATTGTAATTTAGAAATTTATAAGGTTATCTAGAGAATTTTCTTTTAACAAAACTATTTAAAAATTTTTTTAAATTGATTTATATAAAAAAAGTTATGCCCAATTTTGTAAATTTATTGCCATTTTCACTTATTTAGACATCAATATCCTATATTCTGTCGGTAATGAAATTAATATTTTAGCATGCAGAGAATTTATTTAATAGTTAAAAAAAATGGTAAATAGTTAAATAATAGTTAAAAAATTTATTTATTTAAAAGTTAAAAATTATCGAATTAATGGAATTAATAATATTGAATGTTATGAGTTGATATAAAACACCAAAAATACTATAAATAACTTAAATACCCTTAACAAACAAGCAGTTATAGAATGTAAACAAACGCCATTTTTCAACACATGGTTATATACATATTTTTTTTTAATTCCTAATTTGTGTACGTTGCAATCTGTTCAATATAGAACAATAAGCAACCCCATGACCCAATGAGATGAGGATGATGTGTATGACGTGTAAATGAGGTGTAGTTTTGTACTTACTCACGTCGACCATTCCTGAGAGAATATGGTTAATTAAACCCCAACCATCAAAGTACACCGGCAACCACTGTCTAGTATTCAAATCCGTATAAAAGTAACTACCTTTACTATGATTTGAACCAGGAACCTTCGTCTTCGAAAATCAGCTGTTAAACAGCTGATTTTGGCGACGACTTTACCTCTAGACCAACCCGGTGGGTCATAGGTTATATTGATCATCAAATTATAACTACAGTCCAGCCTCTCTAAGTTTGCTCCTAATGTAAACAAATAATGACGTCACTGAGCATGCGCATTATGTAAAAATTTGTACACGCTGATTAAAAAGTAACAACAAAATACTTTCAAAAGTATTTAAATACAAAATACTTTTAAAAGTATTTTTATAAATGAAATTGTTAGGCCTACATCATATCACGACTGATGTTTTTAGTACTTATAATTTAAAATAAGTACTTATAATTTAAAAAATAGTTATCTTAATAGGAATACGGCATCCATAAAGTCACGGACTCTAGCGTGCACCCTGTAGTAGCTGGTTTTGGTTTGTTGACAGTAGGAGCAAACTTAGAGCGGCTGAACTATAAACGCTTGCACTCGCTTTATTGGTAGATATATGTAAATAAAGCAAAAATTATGTAGTTTTCGTTTGTGCTGCTACATCAAGAAGTTTTTGAAAACTACGTAGACAGGAATAAATGAAGTATGAGGACGTTGAATCACCGCCGTCATAGAGAACGGCACAAATATGTTGTACGGTGTTTCGCCGTCATTAGGCCTACATGCCAATTGGTTAAGGGTCGCCTTATATTCGGGTAAATACGATACATTTAGACAAATCTATATCAATGAATTTATTGTGTATTTTTCAGGATACATTGTGATAAATTGAAGATGAAACGGTCGGCGAGTTGGGGCTCAATATTTCCGGGGATAGGAGCCGCGTTTCTAATATTGGTCGTATTTAATCAAATGAACCAAGTGCAGTCCATGTTTGGAATTAAAAAGGGTTCCAGTGAGGTACCAGCAGCGGCCGCAGCGACTCCACCTGCGTCGCCATCAGGTACAGATAGTGAAGCAAGTGGTTCATTCCTTGAATCTACCGGGAATCACTTTAAAGGAATACTTGGGATAAAACCTAAAAATGAAAACCTAAAAAGAGCTGTTCCTCAAAACTATGTCGTCGAATTGGATCTATCTACACCAGACGAGTTCTCTGGGAAAGTCACCATCGACGTAAGTAACCGCATTAGCTAACATCAATTTCCGTTCAAAATTTTTACTTTCCCTTGCCTATATAAATACCGGGTGATTCAAAACTATACGGCAATCTCTTGGGATCTCATTCTATAGCTAAAAATAAGAAAAAAAGTTCATATAAACATATGCCTGAAAACGCTTAGTTAGCAAGTTACGGCTAGCGAAACATTTCACCTTGAACTCTGTACCCTCGGTGAAGTAAGGCCGTATAAAAATGTTAAAGGTAGTTACAAAGATACAATTACGATTGTTTCTTATGTTTTTTAATCTGAAAAATTGAATAAAATTGGTTCCAGAATTGTAAATGCAATACTTTCAGAGATATCTTACATAAAACACAAGAATTGGTGCAAAGAAATAACACATTTTTGTGTTTAACGTAAGATTACTTCCATAAGTGGTAAATAAAGGTGTATTTTTTTCTTAAATAAATTTGTAGAAAATTTAATTCTGAAAAGATTCATGTGAATTACTGAGGAAAAAATGAATAATAGATATTGAAATTTTGCTTTATTTAAAATCAAAACAGACGCACATAAAACGTACATTCTTAACTGCATAAAATATTTACTAATACTTAGGTTGGGAGTAGCAGCTGTTACTCCCTGCTGTAAGTTGTTTTAATAAGCATTCTTACCACTAAATATTATGTGATTCCCATTTCAATAAACATTCCTTGGTAAGTATAGGCTTATCAGGGGTTGACATAAAACAAAGAAATATCTTGCTGCTGGTCAGCAGGCACTAGAAGTAGGCTGCATTATTCCAGTCCCTATAAAACAACATTTAACATTTTACAATATAAATATTTTTGCCAGTAGTAGGCTACTGACCTATAAAGGGTTAAGTAAACTACTAGTAACTACTAGAGGGCTTGTTAAGCCCACTGCACGAAATCTGTCTTGGCCTTTGCTATCCTCACCTTCACCACTTTGGCACACCTCATATTTTCTGTTACCAGGGATCCAAGATACCTACAAGATTAAAAGATCAACAATTGTTATATTTGTCACTGAATGGCGACATTAAGGCGAGCACTATACCTCGAAAATCGAATAAAATCGATTTTTCTAATTTTAGCGACATTGCTTCTGTATAGTTTTCTGTGTAATTACATACAAAAATTATAACTGTAGGATAGAAATTACGGAAGCTATGCAGATTTTTGTTTAGTAATGTTTTGATCAGAATTTCTTTTAATTGAGTTAATCTGTGGAAACAATTAAGAGTTGCGATATTCAACGAACACAGAAAGCTGAGAAGGCAATGGAAAAAGTATCAAAAGAAGCAATACCAGAGAAAAAAGAGGAAATTATTTGAGGAAAAAGAACAGTCTGGTGAGGATCAATATTATGGTGCAGCCGACTTCAGCGTATGTAAAACTTTACAGCTCATTTCCTGAAAATTCACTTTTTTCGATTAAGGTACAGTTTTCTCAAAAACTATTTGACTTTGAAAGTTGCAATTTTTTGAGCATGTTTCCCAGTATAATTGTGACATACGGTACTAAAATCAATGCAGTATTATTACTAAGTTGGAAATAAAATAAAATACTCTACAAAAATAAATTAAATTGTTTTTGCATTTTTCAAAAAAATTCTCGAAATGGTATTGCTAGCTGTACCGTATATTAATAATTCTAGTACCAAACTTTAAAAAGATGTCATAGAAAAGGCACAAAAAAATGAAAGCCCTAACTCTTAACGGTTTCTTAGAAACGTGTACCGAAAATGAGGTCAATTTAACATGGGTTAGATAGGAGGTATAGTGTCCCCTTAAGTGGCGAGTTAAAATCTTTAATTTTTGGTGACCCTGAAAAGGGCCGTTTAAGCGGTGGTCGTAGTCGTGGTGGCGGGCGTCACGAAGTGCCGTCATCCAGCGGCTTCGTCGGATCCGATGGGCACATGGCTCGGTCGAGGGACCGCTGTGGGCATCGCTCACGTCAGCGGCCGATGACGGTCCGGTCGACGGCTTACGCTGTTGGGTCGGCGAGCGAAAGCATCATCGCAAGAGAGAACTCTTGCGGGGTCGTCGATGAGCCTTCGTTGGGGTCCGGTAGCCGTGTGCCGATGGTGGACGTCTCGTCTGCTGTCTAGATCGGAATTGAATTTCTTGGCTCAGTGCAGCGCTCTTTTTATAGTTGCCGAGAGCGCTGTGGTATTGTATTGGTGTTGACCTTGGTGAAAAAGGCTTTATATTTTTCCCCGCATAAAAAGAATTTTGTCACAAAATGACCTAAGAATGGTATATTGGGCCTTGATACAATCCTTGCTGCAGTACGGAATCATCGCTTGGGGTGGGGCCTTCCGTTCGACATTGGAACCACTCGTAACGGCTCTGAAAGCTGTGATCAAAAGCGCTTTAAATTGTGACAGACAATTCCCTTCTGATTTATTATAGGCCTACGGTAGATTTCGGGGACCTGACATTCGGCAACGTTGCATAAGAAACTTATTACTGTATATAAGATCTAATAAACTTTCTGTACTACAGAAAATAACTCATAATTATCATACCAGCGCTGTAACCCGTAGCCTATTGGATTTGAAGCCCCTAGATTGGATAAAACCATTAACAGCACTGCAGCACATTATAGTCTCAATCACATACCTTAATTTACCAGAGGCTATCCGAAAGACTGATGTAACTCCTCAAATATGCAAAAGAAAAGTAACCAACTGGCTGATTAATTTAGGGAGAGGGGGCAGTCTGAGGATTTAATTAGTTCTATCTATTCAAAATAATTGCTCTTCCTCTTGTGTCAGCTAAAATTTTTTTATTTTTTTCTTAACATTGTCATCGAAAGTCTGCTTCATCCTTTGCCATTACATGACATTTTATTTTTTAATTGATTTTTTATACTATTATCTGTTTTTGTATATTTACGTTAGGAAATTTTGTTGTATGGTTTTTTGTAAATTTTTGTGTCTTTTGTTTTATGTAAATTTAGTGTGTAGGCCCTATATGAAAAGCTATTATTATACGAGTAATAGAATAGTAAATAAAATAAACCAAGTGATACCCGCGCACAGGCTAGACCTACGCGGGTATTAGCAAATAAGATAGCATTAGGAGGATAACATTCATACCTACTTGTTTTTAGCAATCTATACTTATATAATAAAGAAGAAACGTCTGTTTGTTTGTTTGTATGAGGTGGTAATCTCAGAAACTACTGAACCGATTTTAAAAAATCTTTCATTGTTGCATAGCTTAGAACTTCCTGATCAATATAGGCTATTTTGCAACTTTAAGTAACTTTAATTAACTGAGTTAAGCAACTTAAACTGTAACGATGTCGCATATTTTCGTCCATCGGGTGCATAGACATTGATTTTTTCCAAGTCCTTTGGGTGGTGTATTTTTTTGGGCTAGAAACACGATTCAACTTTTATATTTCATAGAAAAACGTGAAGAATAACATTCGATTCCAAAAACATTAAAAATTCGGAAATATTCAAAAATTTTAATTTTGTATTGTATTTCATATAGGCTATTTGTTTTCATTGGACAGGTAGTGAATGAGTCTTATATTTCCAATTATTCTGCCTACTGCACCCACCCACCTATTACTGTCTCTTATGTGAGCCATATATATCAACTGTCTCTTTCTTTTCCATCGGTAGAGCTTGTTGCATTGAATAAAAAGTTTATCCTTGAACGGTTTCCATAGAGACGACACAAATCTAGCGGAGGGGGATTCTGTAATTCAGTCACAGCTAGACTGCCGTAGCCTAAACATGGTGTAGATATTACTGTGGTGTGTGTGTGTGTGTGAGTGTATACTATTAGCTTGATTGAAAACATTGTACTACATTATAACTATAGTGATTTAGTAACATGATCTTCGGCACCGTTACATTAATTTTTTACATTTCCGGTTTCTTGATCACAACGCGTTTTTCCTTACACTATAAGTTAATCGTAGGTTAGTATTTAGTTCAGGTAAATTATGGAAGGTGAAAGTAGTGGGGTATGTAAAAAAAAAATTGGGGGGCGCAAAATTATCCATAGCCAGACGAGAGAAGTTGTATTTAATGTTTTAAAATTTATGACAGATGAGGCAAAACGTGGTCCGATCCTTTTGACACAAATTCAGAAACGTGTTGCCCAAGCTACGGGAATTTCTATAAGCAGCGTTCAAAAAATTGTAAAAGAAGCAAAAACTAACCCCCATAAAGGCTTCAGTACTCCTCAAAAAAATCGTAACACCAAAAAACCTAAAACGACAGTGGACAATTTTGATAAAAGTGTTATTCGTGAAACTATTTACAATTTTCACATTGAAAAAGGTGAACGCGTTACTCTTAGGTCGTTGCTACCGGTGGTAAAAGAAAAAATAAACTTTCACGGAAGCCGTTGGTCATTGTGGCGTATAATCAAAGAAATGGGGTTCAAATGGAAAAGAACTATTGATAATCGGAAAATGTTAGTTGAAAGATCAGAAAATCGGGAACTGAGGCTACGTTATTTAAGAGCCATTGAAGAGTACCGCAACCAAAACAGGCCTATTATTTACACGGACAAATCCTACGTACATGCCAGTCATACTAAGCCTCTATCGTGGAATGATGGCTCCGACCGTAACCTTGCTGCTCCAATATCTAAAGGACAGCGCGCTTGTATTGTTCATGCCGGTCACGAAAATGGTTTTATCAAGAACGCGCTTCTTATATTTAAATCTGGTAGGAAAACAGGAGATTACCATGACGATATGAATTATGAAAATTACGAACGGTGGGTAAAAGAAAAATTGATTCCTAATCTTCCCCCTAACTCAGTCGTTGTCATGGATAATGCTTCATATCATAACGTTCAACTGAACCGTGCTCCGAATTCAAACTCGCGAAAAGAAGACATGATAAATTGGCTTCTGAAAAATGACGTAACATTCGTGAATACAATGTGCAAACCAGAACTGTATACGTTAATTAAATTACATAAATCGCGCGTTAAATTATTCAAAATAGACTCTCTTTTAGCCGAGGAAGGTCACAGTGTTTTGAGACTGCCTCCTTATTCTCCGGAATTAAATCCGATTGAAAAAATTTGGGCGGTTTTAAAAGAGTATGTCGCAAAAAAAACGTTAAATTCAAATTAGATGACGCTATAAATTTAATTAAAGAACGTGCAGATTCAATGACGAATGATGAATGGAAATTGAGGTGCGATCATGTCAAGAAAATAGAAAAATTGTATCTGTGTCGGGAACCCTTAATTGACAATGCCACTGACAATATAATTATAAATTTAAATGACGATAGCGATGATAGCGATTTAAGTGATGAGAGTGATGAAAACAACGGAAATGAGATAAGTGAAGATGAGTTATCGGGAATTGAAACATTAAATTAAATTTGGTAAGTAGCAGTTGAGTTTAATGTTTTTGTGATAGTATAGTAGTTACCCAGCCGCTTCTCCTCTTTCGCTGTTGGTGCCTACTACTAATACGCTCGCTTCCCCTCCAAACTTTTTGTGGTTTGCTACAAACTCTATTCTTCTATGCAATCTATTCAATTCTGTTAAATTGCAAAGACAAACATTTAAAACTGTGGGCATCGATTTGAAACAAGAGTGCTTCCTTCACTCATGGATGTCGGACTTTTTATAGCTAAAAGTGCAGAAAAACAATTTATTTTGCTGCCACAGGGCAACAAAACCACAAAATATTGTATAATAGAGAGGATTTAAAATAATTTAATGAGGCCTACATTAGCTGGTGTGAAGCGAAGCGAGCGGGGGTTGCTAGTAATAAATAAAATAAATAAATAAATAAATAAAGGCCTCTGTCGGTACGCCGCTACAGGCCTACCGCCCCTCTCGGAACTATTGGCGGCTCCCTCTGTCGCTGCGTCAGAAGCTTTGATAGCCGGCAGCACAGCACCTACAGCACCTAGTTAGTCAAAGGGGGCGACGGTGACATTCATAATTTATTCATTGTTTACTATAGATACTGAAGTCACGAGTTTGCCTTTGCGTATGTGTGGGCTGTGATGAAGTGAAATGATATATTTGCAGTACTGCCAATATCAACAGTAAGACACTACTCGTACATTTCACTACGGTTAAGTTTCTACAAACATTTTGTAAGTTGTGGTTTGTTCCGAAAAAATGTTTTCTTCATAAACCTTATAAGAAATAAATATGACCTGTAATATTGCCTATAAGTAGCTTAATTAAATGACTAGAAATGTTTGATTTACTGTAATTACGAATGAATCGCCTTCTTTAGGCCTACTATTGCTGTCACCGGCGTTTTCATTATCAGTCTCTCTAGTTTCTACCTAACCGTTTTTTTACCAGCTGTCAACAAAAATTGAAGAATAGTTTCTTCACGTCCTTAATTTCCTTCTTTATTTTTCGAGTTGTGAAAAGAGAAACATCACAGTAGTTAGCCGCTCGCTCTCGGCTTTTGTTAAGAGGCACGGATTGGCATTTTTGTTTAGCTTCAACTTCATAGTATATTATTACATTGCATATTAGATTTCGTTCAACACTGTGAATAGTTCAACCACATTTCAAGAAACCGACATATCTGTAAATGACAGTTAACATACAAAAGTTTCTGCGATATACTATATATGCTCTGGGTATGGTATAAGTTCTTAAGTTTGTCGCACTGAAATCAAAGCAGTCGAGCATGCAAACTGAAGATTTTCCCCCTTTACCCCTCAATGCAAACAAGGGTAAACTCGTGACTCAAGTGACTGTATCTATGGTTGACCAACTAATGATATTTTATGTTTTTTTAGTTCCGAGTTGCCCTTCCAGAGAAAGGAATTGGAAAAGTAGACTCACCATTGCCCATTGACATCCCTGGTGAATCCGAAGGGGCTGAAGAAGGATCGGAAAGTGCTTCAGGAACAAGTTCCAGTTCAGCTGAAGAAGAACAAATTCATGCAGCAGAAACCGCTACGGAAGTTACTCCCCCCAAAAAAAGAAGATTAAAAAGAATTGGAGATAAATTGTCATTTGTACGAAGGGGCAGTACTGAAGATATTAGCAAATTGAATCAAGAAAAACCGGTGGATTTATCAAAATTTCCTGCTTTTATGGAATTGCAACTAAATGCAGACAAAAACTTGACTCTAGAATTGAAAGGAATCTATGCTGTTGGTAACAATACGGAAACCCCGTTTGGTCATGACCCAATTCAACGGAAAGATGACATCGTGACGATTCCTTTTCAACAAGAACCTCTCCTTGGACAATTGTACCGTGTTAAATTTTCCTTCAACGGAAATATCACTGATAAACTTCACAAAGATGTCATCATCGAAAGCGAGTAAGTATAATAAAAATAAAAAAATCTAGTGTGAAATACTCATACAACTTTCTCTTGCCAATGCATATAATTAACAATATAATGTATAATTAGTAATAAAACATTAGAAATAAACAAAAAACCTATCCTCGACAAACATAACCTAATTTTAATAATGTGTGAAAGACCCAAAATTAATATCAACCTCAGTTTGGCTTAAAAATAGGGAAAGTCACTCTTTCACGCTAAACTAGGCTCTCTAAAGAAAAATCCTATAAATAAAAGTTGTAGATCTGTTAATTTCCTATAGGCCTAAATTTTATTATATACACTTTTGTCGTAAACTGCATACTAAGGCCGAAATCTTAAAAAAATCGATTTTTCACACGTTTTCGTGAGAAAAAAAATCGCTAATTACCGCTAAACTAAGCGTTATACAAAAAAATGTTTCAAATAAAAGTTGAAGGATTTTAAATTCTCTACAACTTTTATTGTATAACTTTTTGACCTAAAATGCATATTAAAGCCGCAATCTTAAAAAAACAATTTTTTTTACGTGAAAACAGCCTTACCAAGAATTTCAGCAAACATGGCGCCTACCCTATCTTGTAGAGCATTAAAAATGTAGTAATCCAGGTGATTTAAAAAAAAATTGTAGGACCAGTTTTTGAGAAAATCGCAAAAAAGTTAAAAATTATACGAATAAACTACTACTTCCGGTTGACCGATTTTGATGAAAATGTTTGTGTTGGGTCCGGTAGTGGTATGTAACTTAAATTTCAATTTTCAAGTTCGTACGATTTTTCGTTCTTCAGACATTCTCTTCACACACACACACACACACACACACACACACACACACACACACACACACACACACACACACACACACACACACACACAAACACAGATCAATCGCTAAAAACATGTTTTTTGGATTCAGGGGGTCTAAAAACGTGTAGATCCGATGAAAACTCGATTTCGAAAAATCAACATGAAAACAATACTTTCCTTCCTAAATATTCATACAGACAAGAGAAGGTAATAAACATAACGTTAAAGAAAGTAGAAATGGATGTATTTATTCATAATAATAGTTTAGAGCGTGTAGAGACAGTGAAGTTCCTGGGCGTATCTCTAGATAAATCTTTGTCCTGGGATTTCTATACCAATCAAGTTTGTAGTAAAATATCATCTGGGGTATTTGCATTAAAACAAATTGCCAGATTAAATGATAAAAAATTACCAATGGCAGCTTATCATGGCCTCATTCTGTCTCATATCCGTTATGGTATCTTAGTATCGGGTAATTCTAGCATGGGTAATATGAATAGGGTTTTTAAAATTCAAAGAAAGCTATTAGGTGTATGGTGGGAGTTAACCAGCTGACCTCATGCAGGCCATAGTTAAGGAGTTAAGGAGTTAAGGAGATAGTTAAGGAGCTTAAATTGCTTACAGTTCCATCTCTCTACATTTTTGAGGTGATTATGTATGTTAAGCAAAATCATTTTATGCAGAATTTCAATGTTCACAATCATAACACGAGAAACAGAAATGATTATTATGTGGCTAATCACTCCACAAAATTGTTTGAACAAAAACCTACTTATGCAGCGAGAAAATTCATGAATAAATTACCCCAATTTTTAAAATGTGAGAATTTGCATTCTTTTAAAAAGAATCTGAAAAATTACTTGATCGGTGAAACTTTTTATAGCGTACAAGAATTACTTTCTTGATAGTAGTTATACATTGTGTGTATCTAATATGTATTTCAGGTGTTATAGCTGACATGTCCTATACTCCTCCTGGAGTCTCCAGGGCGCAAGAAAAAGAAAAGACTTTTTACTTTCTCTTGCCTATATGAATATATAGGAAGGAATGTAGCTATTCTTTTCATGTCGATTTTTCGAAATCGAGTTTTCACCGGATTTACACGTTTTCAGACCCCCTGAACGCAAAAAACATGTTTTTAGCGATTGGTCTTACTGTGTGTGTGTGTGTGTGTGTGTGTGCGCGCGCGCGCGAGAGCGCGTGCGCGTGTGCGTGTGCTTGCGTGTGTGTGTGTGTGTATGTGTGTGTGTGTGTGCGCGCGCGCGTGCGCGTGCGTGCGTGCGTGCGTGCGTGTATGTGTGTGTGTGAACAGAATATCTGAAGAACGAAAAATCGTACGAATTTGAAACTTGAAACTTAAGTTACATACTACTATCGAACCCGACACGAACATTTTCATCAAAATCGGTCAACCGAAAGTAGTAGTTTATTCGTATATTTTTTCACTTTTTTGCGATTTTCTCAAAAACTGATCCTCAATTTTTTTTAAATTGCCTGGATTACTACATTTTTAATGCTCTACAAGATAGGGTAGGCGCCATGTTTGCTGAAATTCTTGGCGAGGCTGTTTTCACGTAAAAAAATTGTTTCTTTAAGATTGCGGCTTTAATATGCATTTTAGGTCAAAAAGTTATACAATAAAAGTTGTAGAGAATTTAAAATCCTTCAACTTTTATTTGAAACATTTTTTTGTATAACGCTTAGTTTAGCGGTAATTAGCGATTTTTTTTCTCACGAAAACGTGTTAAAAATCGATTTTTTTAAAGATTTTGGCCTTAGTATGCATTTTACGATAAAAGTATATAAAATCAATTTTATAGAAAATTAAAAGATCTACAACTTTTATTTAGAGCATTTGTTTCTACAGAGCCTAGTTTAGCGTGAAGAAGTGATTTTCCGTATTTTAAAGCCAAACTGAGGTCGATTTTCATTTTGCGTGTTTTACTCATGATTAAAATAAGGTTATGTTTTTGAGGTTAGTTTTTTGTATATTTCTAATGTTTTATTATTATTTGTATTGGCAAGAGAAAGTTGTGTGAGTGTTTCACACCAGATTTTTTAAATGTTGTGAGGATTTGCATTCCTTTAAAAAGAACCTGAAAAATGACTTGATTTGTGAAACTTTTTGTAGCATGCAAGAATTTCTGTTTTGATAGTATTGATACATTGTGTGATTCTTATATGTATTTCAGGTGTTATATCTGACGACATGTCCTATACTCCTCCTGGAGTCTCCAGGGCGCAGAAAAAAAGAAAAGTCTTTTTAATTTTTCATTACAGTGGAAACCCACTTATCCGGACTCCCTTTATCCGTATCCTTTTATACCCGGAGACAAAAAAGGCCTAAATTAATATGACATGGATTAAATTGTTGAAGAAGTTAGGAAAATACGATGAACATTACTTAAATAACATAACTATCCGGATTATTTCGTTAAGTTTTGCCCATAATTGACAGGTGGGGTGTCAAATAATTTACACTCAATCTGTTAGTTGCATGGCTAAAATAATAGTTCTGTTTCTTAAACCATGGTGAGCCAATTAAATGACTGAATCATTTAAGAACAAAAGAGGGAGAGGTGTAAAAGACACTAATCAGAGTTATCTCCCCTGAAAGTTATGAATTTGATTATACAGCCAGACCCTGTGGTGAATGAAGTGAAGGTGTCATTTGCAGAGTGGAAAATATGTGCTTTTCAGAGGGTCCGGCATGCTGATAAGCGTACTTTTTCACTCAGTGAGTTGTGGCAATGGTAAACCACCTCACTCCTCGTTTAACTTAGTAAAACCTCTACAGGTTCAAACCAGCCTTTCGGCTAATGACCTAAAAAAAAAGTTATTAAGTTGTATAAATAAACCTATTATGTATTAAGATGTTGTGTTTGCGTTTTTGGTAACGTCAGAACAAAGTTTGTAGACATGCACGATGGGTCACCCACAAACTGATCGCGCAACCTGTAGGCCTATATCAAAACGCAACAGTTCTATGCGCCAAAAAAAACTTGACAATTTCTTTGCAAGTGAAAGTAATATGTAACTGATTATCAGAAATAACGTACATTACATATATTTCAGAAATAACCTAATACTGTACAGTACATACATATTTTTACTTTCTCTTGCCTATATGAATGTATAGGAAGGAAAGTATTGATTTCATGTCGATTTTAAGAAATCCACTATTCACCGGATATTCACGTTTTCAGACCCCCTGAACCCAAAAAACATGTTTTTAGCAATCTCTCTCTCTCCCTCCCTCCTTCCCCTCTCTCTCTCTCTCTCTCTGTGTGTATGTGTGTGTGTGTGTGTACAGAAAATCTCAAGAACGGAACATCGTACGAACTTAAAACTTAAGTTAGATACCACTACAGGACCCGACACGAACATTTTCATCAAAATTGGTCAACCGGAAGTAATAGTTTATTCGTGTCATTTTTCATTTTTTGCGAGTTTCTCAAAAACAGCTATTACGATTTTAATCGCCTCATTTACAAAATCTTTTATGCTTTGCAAGATAGGATCGGCGCCATGTTTGCTGAAATTCTTGGTGAGGCTGTTTTCTCGTAAAAAAAATTGTTTTTTTTTTTAAATTGCGACTTTAATATGCATTTTAGCGCAAAAATGTACCTATAAAAGTTGTAGAGAATTAAAAATTCTACAACTTTTAATTCAAACATTTTTTTATATAACGCTGAGTTTAGCAGTAATTAGCAATGTTCTGTTTTTTCTCACGAAAACGTGTAAAAAATTGATTTTTTAAAGATTTCAGCCTTAGTATGCATTTTACGACAAAAATGTATATAATAAAATTTATAGGAAATTAAACGATCTACAACTTTTATATAAAGCATTTTTCTCTACAGAGCCTAGTTTAGCGTGAAAGAATGATTATCCGTATTTTTAAGCTAAACTGAGGTTAATTTTAGCTTTACGTCTTTCACTCATGATTAAAATAAGATTATGTTTTTTAAGGTTAGTTTTTTTGTTTATTTCTAATGTTTTATTACTAATGTTCGGTTATATTTTTAATTATTTGCATTGGCAAGAGAAAGTTGTGCGAGTATTTCACACCAGATTTTTCTTAGTAAAGCTTGTCTATAGGTTCAAACCAGCCTTTCGGCTGATCAACAACAGTAATTGTTTAGGCATGCTAAACTTAGGTAAAATTTTTCAATATTAATAATGGTAACAGAAAATTGGTATGAATTCTCACACCAGAATTTTTATGTTTCAGAAATATGATTCTTTTTTTCTTCGAACACGGAGGAGCAAGCAAGATAATGCCCTGCTTCAACGACCCAGATTATATGACTCCTTTTCAGCTGTCTGTAAAACATCCATCAAAGTTTTATTTGGTCGGAAATTCCGAAAATAAAAGGTAAAGCTAAATTATAAAAAACAAATAACTTTAAAACAATTTTACCCTAGAATTTTATTCGTAAATTTTATGGTAGGAATTTTGATTAATAATAATAATAATAATAATAAATAATACAGTACTATCCCGCTGTAACGAGATAATTGTTTTTTTGTAACAGTGACTGGGGAACGATTACTTGTCAATCTGAAGAACTATGGTCTCCGTGACTCGTTCACAGTGACAGTTCTTTTGTCTCTACACTAGTATGTAACTGATCATTGTCTTATTCAGCGAGAATGTTAACCAATCAAATTCCCACTGTTAATGTTCTCTACAGCTAATGCTATGAAAAACTGAAACTGATTCAACTGCTCAGAATCCTACCCACGGAGTAAGTAAAAATTTGCCAAGTGCCCAACGTTTGGTCGCCAGAAGGCATAGACCCGGAGGCCGTTCCGTAGAACTCTTATTGAACAATGAGACGGTGACAGTCACCTTGTTTAAAATTACTTAGTTAATATATAAAAATAAGTTGGAGGGGGGCGGCTGACCTGGGGAGTGTGTTCTGCTTGCCCTCTTGTCATGAAAAAGATCTCATCAAAAAAAAGATCTCGGCTTCCTGCCCCCTTCGCAGTCTCCACATAGATTTAAATTGGTAAGAGAAAGTCGTGTGAGGGTTTCAAACCAGATTTGTTTTTTTTTAGGTCCGACGAAGGAGGGAATTTGACTACGACAAGTTTTGACCAAACAGCTAAGACAGCGATTAACGGAATTGGTTTTATAATGAGTACTTTTGAAAGGCCGCTTCATAAACAAATTGTCAGGACGAAACCGATCATACAAGAAGTGAAGGATAAAGGTAATGAAACTAATGTCAGAAGTGAAGTGATCGCAGGCGAAAAAGAACTAAATATTCACATTTGGGGTAATGAAGAATTGAGAAATATCATCTCGGTCACTATAAAATACACACCACTTTTATACCACCAGTATTACGAGACATTTGGTAGAGTGCTATCCGGAGCCGTACACCCTCACGTACATCTGTTTTTAATTCCGGATGACCTGCTCAAAAACACTAAAGGATTGTTTTACAATCAGAGAATCACCATCAGAAGTCTTGGGGTTATGGGATTCAGGTAAATATGCAATTCTTACAATTCTAGTTTTTTTTATCCGAGGCGGCGAGAAAAACTCATGTTCACTCCCTCACGACGGGGAAAGTAGTGTTGGACTCAATTGAGGCGTCGTCAACCAGCCCCAAGGAGGCCGCAATTGCCTTACCAACCAAAAACCTGCCGCCTGGCCATTTGATCCGACATCAGCAAACAACCCTCCGAGGAGGGAGGTGAGGTTTCGAGGGAGGTGGAGCACCTCTCTCGGAACTGTTTATATAACACTACAAGGCAAATGTCAGCGGGGCGTGGAAGGGAGCCGTAGCCTAATTCCCCTCTCGCTGTCCCTGACCAACACTCACTCTCTCACTTTCATTCATCTCTTTCATCACCAGCTCAGGAAATTAGTGTGCCTATCTTAGCTACTGAGATCGGGACAGGATTGATTCACTGTGGGAGAGGGCGATCCCGCAGATCACCATATGTCTCCTCCCTCCGCAGTCTCCCGACCACTCTCCCCGCAAACTGAGCGACCTACTTCCAGCTCTCCTCATCACGCAGCATCGATGTCCTTACTCTCTCTAGAATCCTCTGTGCAACGCCTATCTTCTCAGATGTCTCCATTCTGTCGAGCCGAAAACAGTGACATATTTCAAAAATATGAGTAATGGACTCCTCCTCTTCACTGTCGCACAGTCGACATTTCGGTACTTCATGAAGTTTGAACCTCGTCAAATATGCCCCAAAGCAACCATGCCCTGTTAGCAACTGCGTCAGCTCGTGGATGGTATCACCAAATGTCCTTCTTATCCACACCTCGACATTTGGAATGAACCTCCTTGTCCACTCCCCGACCCTAGCTTCGCTCCATCTCTTTTGCCTCCCCCTCGTTTCTTTGAAACGATGGTTGTAAGTTGCCAAGTCACTTTTTAAGTTCTCCTATCTTCAAGACAATGTAACTTATGGAATATTTTATCTATAAGGTACCACTGCTACCTTCTAAATCAGAATAATGCGTAGATGCTATGAAATCAAACCTTTTTGTCCCACGTGCAACTGTTGGCGTGGTATGCAGAAATTCTGAGTAAACATTGTCTTTCTTCGTCAAAGGTCCCTCGACCTGTTTCATAGCCTATTACAAACCCTATCCTTTTACCACTACTACATAATTTTGTACGTGTATTTGTAACTGTACATGTGTTCAATGTCAATACTATTCACATACGTACTGTGATCAAGAGGGTGGGGAATGGCAGGAATTTGACAATGCAACACTGTTCGATGTCACAGATTCTGTTCCCACTTAGCGCGTTGCAAATTTCAAACTGCAATTATAGCTTATGTTACTCTAAATTACATTGTAAAACATGGTTTTATTCACGGAAATGTCTTCTACAAATTATGTTCTGTACAATTTCATGATAAACTTACATTTTAGCACGTTACAGCCAAAAATATAAAGTAACGTACGCATTTTTACGCGCGAAATGTTTCGCCCGCTGTAGTTAGCGAAAAACGCAACCGATTTTTATGTTTTTAAAATAAAAATAACTGTTGGTGTTGTATAAAATGCCAGTAATTTTTTCACAATTTTCTATCGGTAATGGCATTAATTAAATGAATTTATTTGGGAGCGTGTTTTGACTTTGAACATTACTATACGACGAAAAACACGCCGTAGCAGAAGGGTTAATTAATAACGGAATGCAATTTCACTAATTTTGCTCTCCTGAAAATTTTGCTTAGTTAACCCTTTCACTTTCACTGCCAAGTTATAAAACCACCGTGGGGGGTTAAACCAGTGAGCCGGGTTTTTTGAAATATTTTTTTGGATGCATCTTAAGTTTTTAAACATTTTAATTTTTACTAGTTTCATCAATTAAAATGATTTCTTTGTAGCAGATTTATTCAAATTTATATTTCTTTTTTTTGTAATCCCTAATGTGTGTACGTTGCAATCTGTTCAATTCAGAACAATAAGCAACCCCATGACCAAATGAGATGAGGATGATGTGTATGACGTGTAAATGAGGTGTAGTCTTGTACAGACCCAGGCCGACAATTCCTGAGAGAGTATGGTTAATTGAATTCCAACCATCAAAGTACACCGGAACCACTGTCTAGTATTCAAATCCGTATAAAAGTAACTACCTTTACTAGGATTTGAACCAGGAACCTTCATCTCCAACAATCAGCTGTTAAACAGCTGATTCGTGGCGACGACTTTACCTCTAGACCAACCCGGTGGTTCAAAATTTATATTAGATTTATTCCACTTTTTGTACCACTAAAATCATGAACAATATGAATAAATTTATTGGAAGCCTACTGGTAGCTTTCCGAAGTAGGTCTAACCTTTTTACGTCATTTAAGAGGAGGTTTAATTACACTAGATTGTTCTTCCGTGTCACAATTACTATCACTATCGCCTAAATCACAATCGGAGAAGAATAAAAAAAAATCAATATCATTATCGACGCCATTTCGTGTTTACGAACAAAACGGGCCGTGCAGAAATGAAAATATCTCTTTACTACGTATTTAATTTCGTCGACAAAGAAGAAAAAAAAGTCAACAGCAGTAAATGCGTAAATACAGTTGGTAACACTTACTTACTAGCGGCAAGTCAAACACTTTCAATGCCAATTGAGTTAAATCGTGTTTGGCAATACGATTTAAAACTTGGAAACGAGTTAACTGGTGTTTGGCGTGTAAGCATGGTAAGCCCACTACGTGTGTACAGGTATACGCGTGTTTGGCAGTGAAAGGGTTAAGACAAGGTCCCATTTTCTATGGATGTTCACAAATGTTGTTTCGTTTCAGAGAGTCAGATCTGAGGGAAGACTTTAAGTTGATACCAGAGAAAGACTGTCCTGTACCTCTAAATAACAGAATTCCCATGCCACAAATGGAGAGAATATTGACTGAACTGAGTAGAGAAGTAGCAAACCAATTGATCATTTTCCACTGGTCCAATTTGTATTATGAAATGAGCGAGAATAAAGCAATTGCATGGCTTCTTGATTTCATCATCACATTCGTCAGGATCCGAGTTATACAAGTGGTAAGTAAAAAATAACGTCAATTCGTTATTTTTACTTTCCCTATATGAATATATCATCTATAGTCTGTCTACGCTAAGAGTACTCCGACGTAGGCAACCAGCAATACAACTGAGCATGCGCATTAATTAAAAATACGCACAGTATGATCAAAAACAAAATTCCATACAGCATGACTAATTCGTTCGTTGTAAGCTTAATGTAAGAAACACTTTCAATTCATTTATTAGAAAATATTTTATAAATCGAACATTAGTTACCATTAATAACTAAAACTTTTACTGTTGATATTCCTCTTTTTCTATTGTTACTCTTACATTGTTATTTTTCGTGAAATTATTTACAACTATTACATTATTATTTACGAGTATGTATACCAAATTCATTTTAAGAACCAACTGCGAAGTAAACGAACAGTGACTGACGTCACAGCTCCAGAACCGTACGCACCAAAAGCATTATGTGATTTTCATAGTAGGCGTATGCGAAACTACTCATGCTTAATTCTCGTAGTTAATGAGTAGTTAATTCTTTACCTTAATAAAATTAAATACTTAAATGTTTTTTATAATTTTAAATGCTTACTTTATAAATAAAATTATTATTGTTTACTAATTATAAAACTCACTTACTTTATTCTCAAAGGTTTACCTTTTTGGTGTTTGTAAATAGAGGACTCGGGTGCATTAGCCACCACTATAAATTAATATAAACTTTTTCAGCAAAAATAAAAATAAACTTACTTTTGTTCATACAGTCAAATAAAGTAATAACTACAATAAAATTAAACCGTACATGAAACTAAAAGCACCATTCGAACTAGACGCACAATTAAACCGAACCGAACAGTTTAAAATAACAAAGCCAACTAAATTGAAAACTCATTTAGGATCATAAAATTAAAAATGACACATACACTTAGAATTTGTAATATAAACATTTAATAAGCCTATAAACAATACGGAGTAGTATGCAACTGAATTCTAAACAAAATTAAGTGATAAGGGAAAGATTTTATTGAGGTTAGGGAACGCAACGCGGCTGTTGGTTGTTATTGTTTAGCAGTTAGTTATAAAAGTGTTGGTGTCCACCCGGTGACTAATGCTAAGCAGTTGCATGTATTTGTGTGGTGTATTTACACTACTACCACAGATGCAGTTTGTTGATTCGACAGTTGGTTCTTACAGTGAATTCACTGTACTGTGTTTTTATTATAGACTCAGTTTTATTTTTGGTCACTAGTAATATAACAGACAAATGCGCTTTAATTATAACTGGACATTAAACGATTCCAGTGATTCGTTGTTTATCACTTCAGATTATTTATTTCGTATCATTAAAATTAATGTCTGTGACTAGTTTAATACAACTGTTCGCACTTGCCCATGTTTAACTCATTTTTAGTTTTGTCAGTTCTTCTTCTTCTTCAGGTGCCATCTCCGCTTCGAAGGTTGGCAATCATCAGAGCGATTTTTATCTTTGATGTCACAGCCCTAAACAACTCGTTGTTGCTGCAACCATACCAATCTCTTAGGTTTTTCAGCCAGGATTTTCTGAACTTTGCCATGATGATTTATACTAAGGATATCCATAGATATTTAATGCAGTAGTTTCCTGTTGCTTTCTGCATCCTTATGCCGTTGACCATTTGGTTCATCCGCCTTTGAGACCAGTTTCCCAATCTCAGGACAAAAGAGTGCCCTTACACTTATAAGCTCATCCGCCCGAAGCCGTTGGCCAATAAGTGGGGGATTGCTTATACCGGCAATCACTCGGTCGTGCTGATGTTCAGTTCACTGCAATTGCAGCTATCCAGGGGCAGGACGTGTCTTTTGGTATTTATCTTTTGGTATTGTATAGGTTCGTTTAAATTTTCTTCGTACACTGAAGTTGATAAGTTTTGTAAGCTGTGTTTTGTTAACATGTAAGCCTATGTTAGTGAATGTGTTAAGTTTTTGAAACAAAAGCGGTAAACCGTTAAAAAGTATAAAAAAATTGTCTAAATGTCTTTAATTCCCTTAGTAAGAAAAAAATTGCTTTGTAAATGTAATGGTTAAAAAAATTAATTACGGAGTCGCTTTATGAAACTGCAATAATTACAAGTAATTTGAGCGATATAATTGAAAACGTTTAAAGGATAATGTTTATTTTAGATGGATGTAGATATTTTATGATAGAACGTAGTGTAAGATCATTTTGTCAGACGGAGAGGTATATATACGCGCCAACTAGTGTAAAATTTTCGTTTACAACCTATTTGCGCTTGCCTCGCGCGGAGTAATTATACTCTTACAGTAGACCGACTATAGCGATATGTACTATTGGCCAGCCTCTCTTAGTTTGCTCCTAATGTAAACAAATAATGACGTCACTGAGCATGCGCATTATATCAAAGTGTGTACACGCTGATTAAAAAGTAACAACAAAATACTTTCAAAAGTATTTATATACAAAAAATACTTTAAAATTTTTTTTGTAAATTATACTGTTAGGCCTACATCATATCATGACTGATGTTTTTACTTATGTTTTTACTATATGTACTTTAAGTACCTATAATTTAAAAAATAGTTAACTTAATAGGAATACGACATCCGTAAAGTCGCAGACTCTAGCGCAGAGCACCCTGTAGTAGGTGGCGTTTGTTTGTTGACAATAGTAGTCGTGCAACCCCCCCCCCCACATCAAAACTTGTCATACATCGACGTGTTCGTTTCAACCTCCTGATCAAGAATATCCAATGTTCCCAAAAAATAAAAACTCCGGCGAAATCGACCGAAATGGCGATTAAAGATGGCCGCCAAGCGTTACTGCATTAATTCGTTTATTTGATTATATCTTCCGTTCTAATTACCGTACAGGCTTTTTATACACACCAAATTAAAGGCAAAGAGTTGCCAAACATTTTAACAACAAAAAACAGTTTCTAAATTGCAAAACCTTGGAGAAAAATACGATCAAATTTGAAATTTTTGCGAAAATTCCTTCTAGAACTCGTTTAAAACTTAAATAACACCAAAACGGCTTAATATTTTAAAAAATAACCGAAATAAAAGTTGTAGATTATTCAATTTACTATTAAATCCACTACTTACATGATATAATACTGCAACGTGTGATGGAACAGTCTCACTTGAAGTATCAGCGGCAGAGAGTCTCGCGCGCTGTTCTCAAGTAGCTCTTTACATAACGTCGCATCGACCGTCATGTTGGTCTTTGGTCTTCTTCACTTGTTCTGTTTTATTTTTTCATTTAATAGACTTTTAAGTATATTTTGTTGTAAAATGGTAGTTTTCAAGTTTTTCCTCATAATTGCGAATTTTTTTCAGTCCAGTTTACGGATAATGGATGTCCTGAAAGTCCGAATACGGCAAAATATTTCTCAAACAAGTGACGTTATTCTTCAAAACACAATATAATCTTATGAATGCAAATAAAATCTACTGAAATTCATCTTTTTACATATTTTTCCGCCATCATGAATTCAACTTATTTTTTAAATACGAAGGTAGTCATGTGACACATCATTTGCATGTAGAATTAGTCCTCGACAAGCCATTCCTATTGTTTACTATGTTACAGCTGACTAAGTAATTTTTAATGAATCAGTAAAAATCTGTTTTAATGACTGTTGTTGACGAATTAGTCCTCATAGTTCTTCACTTATTGTATACAGTTTTCAGCGTTTCGTAATATCAGTTCAGTAATTTTTTTTCAAGTAGATAGTAACATAAGTAGGTAGAAGTAGGTAGTTTACTATCTACTTGAAAAAAAATTACTGAACTGATATTACGTAACGCTGAAAACTGTATACAATAAGTGAAGAACTATGAGGACTAATTCGTCAACAACAGTCATTAAAACAGATTTTTACTGATTCATTAAAAATTACTTAGTCAGCTGTAACATAGTAAACAATAAGAATGGCTTGTCGAGTGTTTTACCTTATTTAAATTTAACATTGTACATACAAGCGTTAAAAAGCAAGGGCTATGTTGTTGTATAAGGGCATATGTTCACTGACTTGTTCAAATCATACTCAAATAAATCAGTAAACTAAATTCTAGAGACAGTTAAGGAAGATGATACCAACAACCAAAACAGGCCAATTTCACTGTGTTCCTGAGTTTTACAGGCTGTAACTTCAAAACGGAAAGAGATATTTATAAACGGTTTTCACGAGTGGATTTTTCGTAAAATTCTACATGCAAATGATGTGTCACATGACTACCTTCGTATTTAAAAAATAAGTTGAATTCATGATGGCGGATCCAAGATGGCGGAAAAATATGTAAAAAGATGAATTTCAGTAGATTTTATTTGCATTCATAAGATTATATTGTGTTTTGAAGAATAACGTCACTTGTTTGAGAAATATTTTGCCGTATTCGGACTTTCAGGACATCCATTATCCGTAAACTGGACTGAAAAAAATTCGCAATTATGAGGAAAAACTTGAAAACTACCATTTTACAACAAAATATACTTAAAAGTCTAATAAATGAAAAAATAAAACAGAACAAGTGAAGAAGACCAAAGACCAACATGACGGTCGATGCGACGTTATGTAAAGAGCTACTTGAGAACAGCGCGCGAGACTCTCTGCCGCTGATACTTCAAGTGAGGCTGTTCCATCACACGTTGCAGTATTATATCATGTAAGTAGTGGATTTAATAGTAAATTGAATAATCTACAACTTTTATTTCGGTTATTTTTTAAAAATATTAAGCCGTTTTGGTGTTATTTAAGTTTTAAACGAGTTCTAGAAGGAATTTTCGCAAAAATTTCAAATTTGATCGTATTTTTCTCCAAGGTTTTGCAATTTAGAAACTGTTTTTTGTTGTTAAAATGTTTGGCAACTCTTTGCCTTTAATTTGGTGTGTATAAAAAGCCTGTACGGTAATTAGAACGGAAGATATAATCAAATAAACGAATTAATGCAGTAACGCTTGGCGGCCATCTTTAATCGCCATTTTGGTCGATTTCGCCGGAGTTTTTTTTTTTTGGGGAACATTGGATATTCTTGATCAGGTGGTTGAAACGAACACGTCGATGTATGACAAGTTTTGATGTGATGGTGGGGGGGGGGGTGCACGGCAACCCTAGTTGGCCCACGGACTACAGGAGCTAACTAAAAACGGCTGAACTGTACAATCTGTCAACGTTTTGTAAGCGTAGTTCGCGCAGAAATGAGAAGTGAATGGGGAGAATACTGCCGGCTGTAGAAGGAATGACATACGTTGTATGCATGCGTAGGTATGTGCGTGCGTGAATTGTCTCATTCTACTGAAGCTGTCGCAGAGAACAGATCGTAGCTCGAACGGTTGACTATTTTGTCTTATTGTCTGTGGTCGGTGGACATTTGTGAAAAGCCCCCAAGGAAACGTCAACCCTTCCACCATGTTGGAGGTCGCTCTTTTAGGAAAAATCTGATGTGAAACACTCACACAACTTTCTCGTGCCAATGCAAATAATTAACAATAAACCTAACATTAGTAATAAAACATTAGAAATAAACAAAAAACTAACCTCAATAAACATAACCTAATTTTAATCTTATAGGAAAGACGCAAAATGAAAATCAACATCAGTTTGGCTTAAAAATACGGAAAATCGCTCTTTCTCGCTAAACTAGGCACTATACAAAAAAAACGCTTTAAATAAAAGTTGTAGACCTTTTAATTTCCTATAAATAAAAATTAACCACTAATAATTAAACTATTAACTATTAATTAAATTAGTTAATTAATTGTTTTTTTTTGATTTAAATTTTATTATAACTGCTGGTTGTGTTAAATTCTTACACAGTTGTAGTTTATTTTTCTTAAATAAAGTCAAAAATCAAATTTTATTATACATTTTTGTCGTAAAATGCATACTAAGGCCGAAATCTTACAAAAATAGATTTTTCACACTTTTTTGTGAAAGAAAAGTAAAATTTTGCTAATTACCGCTAAACTAAGCGTTATACAAAAATGTTAGAAATAAAAGTTGTAGAATTTTAAATTCTCTACAACTTTGATTATACACATTTTTGCGGTAAAATGCATAATAAAGCCGCAATCTTAAAAAACAAGTTTTTTACGTGAAAACAGTCTCACCAAGAATTTCAGCAAACATGGCGCCTACCCTATCTTGTAGACCATAAAACGTTAAGTAAATGAAGCGATTTTTAAAAAAATCGTAGGACCAGTTTTTGAGAAAATCACAAAAAAGTGAAAATTACACGAATAAACTACCTCCGGTTGACCGATTTTTATGAAAATGTTCCTGTTGGGTCCGGTAGTAGTAGGCCTATGTAATGTTAAGTTTAAAGTTTTAAGTTCGTACTATGTTCCGTTCTGGAGATATTCTGTTCACACACACACACACACACGCACACACACAGACACACACACACACACACACACACATACACACACACACACACACACACACACACACACACACATGCCAATCGCTAAAAACGTATTTTTTGGGTTCAAGGGGTCTGAAAACGTGTAGATCCGGTGAAAACTCGATTTCGAAAAATCGACATGAAAACAATACTTTCCTTCCTATATATTCATATAGGCAAGAAGTTAGCTACACTAAAGCCTTTTGTACCAATTGAAAGAGAAACTTTTTCTAAAGTGGTTAGTGTACTTTACTCAAAACCAACAATTTTTTTCTTAAGACCTTTATAGGCCTACCTATCATCACAGATATAGGAAGGAAAGTACTGTTTTCGTATCGATTTTCTAAAATCAAGTTTCCAAGGATAACTTATACATGTTTTCAGACACCCTGAACCCAAAAACCATGTTTTTAGTGATTAGTCTATGTGTGCGTGTGTGAACAAAATATAGTTGGGAGATGACTTGTTCCCTAGTGCGGGATAAAAGGCAAGGGGGGACTGGCGACAGTGAGACGTGATGTTGTCATAGCAACGGTTGCTTTAAATCCACATGGCAACATGTGTACTCTACATTCTGAAAATATTTACTTTTCTTATACGAGGGCTGTCCAGAAAGTAACACGTTTTGAAATTTAAAAAATGTGGTGTGAAACACTCATACGACTTTCTCTTTCCAATGCAAATAATTAACAATAAACCTAACATTAGTAATAAAACATTAGAAATTAACAAAAAACTAACATCAATAAACATAACCCAATTTTAATCATGAGTGAAAAACGCAAAATGAAAAACAACCTCAGTTTGACTTTAAAATACGGAAAATCACTCTTTTACGCTAAACTAGGATCCGTAGAGAAGAATGCTTTAAATAAAAGTTGTAGATCTTTTAATTTTCTATAAATTTCATTTATACCTTTTTGTCGTAAACTGCATACTAAGGCCGAAATCTTACAAAAAAAGATTTTTTTACACTTTTCGTGAGAAAAAACAGAAAATTGCTAATTACCACTAAACAAAGCGTTATAAAAAAAATGTTTGAAATAAAAGTTGTCATATTTTAAATTGTCTACAACTTTTATTATATACATTTTCGCGCTAAAATGCATATTAAAGCCGCAATCTTAAGAAAACAATGTTTTTACGAAAAAAACAGCCTTACCAAGAATTTCAGCAGACATGGCGCTATCTTGTAGAGCATAAAAAATTTAGTAAACCAGGCAATTTTCAAAAAAATCGTAGAACCAGTTTTTGAGAAAATCACAAAAAAGTGAAAAATTACACAAATAAACTACTACTTCCGGTTGACCGGTTTTGATGAAATGTTCGTGTCGGGTCCGGTAGTGGTATGTAGCTTATGTTTCAAGTTCGTACAATGTTCCGTTCCTGAGATATTTTGTGTACACACACACACACACACACACACACACACACACACACACGCACAGACCAATCGCTAAAAACATGTTTATTGGGGTTCAGGGGGTCTGAAAACGTGTAGATCCGGTGAAAATTCGATTTCGAAAAATCGACATGAAAACAATACGTTCCTTCCTATAGGCAAGAGAAAGTAAAAAAATTAACGTAAAAAATTAAAAAAACCAATTTTTATTACGTACATTTTGAAGGTTAACTCTTAGGCTATTTTTCTACGTAATCGCCAAGTAAATTAAGGCATTTATCGTAACGTGGCACAAGCTTTTCAATGCCCTCTTTGTAGTAATCTGCCGCCTGCGAGTTCAACAACCGGTTTACACCGGCATGGAGTTCAACGTCAGTGTCGAAGCGAACTCCATCGACTACCGTTTTCACAATTGACGTGCTTTACCCAAGTCTCGTCACCAATTACGATACGATCATGGTTTCCACTTTTGTCGTACTCTTCCAGAAATTTCAGTGCTGCAGCAAGTCTTTGTTTTTTGTGGTCTTCCGTTAGGATTTTAAGAATCCACCTGGCACAAAATTTGTGGTATCCAAGTTTACCAACCACAATTTTATGAATTAAACTCCGTGAAATTTGGGAAAAATGTTCTATGAGTTCCGTAATAGTTAAGCGACAATTTTCACGGATTTTTTTCATTGATTTTCACCACCAATCATCAGTCACAAGACTAGGGCTACCACTTCGATCCTCATCGTGAACATTGGTTCGGCCATTCCTAAAATCAATGCACCACTGCCTCATTTTAAAACTCCACTGTATAAAAAGTACAATACGCACGATGCTCTAGCTACCACGCCTGGTTGCGTACTCAATGTAGAAACACTCTGACGCCAAGATGGCGGCGTTAGCTCCACCCACTGCCGCGCCTGGCCAAAACGTCTGTTACTTTCTGGATTGCCCTTGTAATTGTCTGTTGTTACTGTGAGACCGTTCTCCGTAGTGGTGTTAATTACGCTCGCGGCTCGTCAAGTTATTTCTAGTTATTGTATGTAATCTAATATTGTTATACGCGACCTATTTATAAACAAACTGATATAAAATATAACACTCGGTCGTAAAATATTAAAAATAATTCATTTTTACTTTCTCTTGCCTCTATGAATATATAGGAAGGAAGTATTGTTTTCATGTCGATTTTGAGGAATCGAGTTTTCACCGGATCTACACGTTTTCAGACCCCCTGAACCCAAAAAAAAACATGTTTTTAGCGATTGGTGTGTGTGTGTGTGTGTGTGTTTCTTCCCAACATATTATATCAAATTACAGACAAAATTTTATATTTTATAACAAAATATTAAAACGCGTATTATATCGCCCTGGAAAAGAAGTTATATTAGCCTACGTGATACGCAAAAAATGCGATGAGATTTAAACGTCTAACTTTGTACGAGCGTATCTTATATAAATATCCGAGTATAATAATAACATTTATAGTGTAATAAAATAATATTCATTAGGAAGCGAAAGTAATTTTTTCAGAATTTTTTGATGAAAAATGAGCTTGTTAGAGTGTAGTGAACGAAACTGGCCGGCAGAGTGCCCTACCGTACCGCGTATTGTCACTATTGTGCTTGAACACCCTCCACTGATTGAAATGAGTTGAGGGGAAAGGCGGACGCAACACATTCTCTCTCTGTCCCGCTACCCTCCCTCCCTAAATCCAAATCCATGTTGAGAGGGCTAAGAAGCCCTATGTTGGCAACATCGTGTTAAGGAACACCTGGTCGCTCGTTGAATATAATTACAGAACTAATGCAACTCGGGAATTGAGGTGAATTGTATAGATGAAAGTAATATTGGATTCAGGATTTGCTTGGGGAAGGGAGCATGGCGTCTAAGAAGTTATGGAATAAGTGTATGAGGTGGAAGTTTCTTATTAGGGTGTTAATTTGTGTGGTTGGAATGAGTTAATTTGAGGTGGAGGAGAATATTAGAGGATGGTGGAAAGGTGTTAGGGTTGGAAACGGCTCTTTTAATTTTTGTTGATTTTTTTTTTTTTTTTTTTTTTTTTATATTTTTCAGTTGGCCTTTTTTTTAACAGATATTAGGGGTTAGAGGAAATCGTGAAACGGTAGAGTCAAGTAGTCTTCTGGTGGGTGTGGCGTTTCATATAGTTGTCGGACGATGTCGATACTGGAGGTCTTTCCAGCGTCGTGTAGTTTCCGTGAGGTATTGTAGATATAGTCTTCGATGGAAGGGAAGTGTAGGTGTTCGTGTATTGTTTTGTTCGAGATGCGGTAGTGGAATTTTGTGATTCTTCGAAGGATTTTGTTTTGGAAAGCGGAAGTTTTTTGTTTCATTGTTTTGCAGAGGAGGGGCCACCATACTGGTGACCCGTAAAGAAGGTAGGGCCTGAGGATAGAAGAATATATAAGAATTTTAAATTTTTGAGGGAAGGATTTCGAATTAAATAAGGGAGAGAGTGTGGCGGAGAGGACTCTGCCCTTGCTCAGTTTGTCCTCGGCGTGTTCTCTGAGAGTCAGCTTCTGGTCCAGTTGTACTCCGAGGTAGCGGACGCTGTACTTCCATGGGAGTGGTTGTCCTTCCAATTGAAGTGGTTGTGGAAGTTTCCTCTTCGTCGTGAAGTGAATAGCTTCACACTTCTTGGGATTGAGGGTGAGTTTCCAGGTACGACACCATTTAGTGATGAGTAGGAGTTGGTTTTGTAATGCACTACGGTTAAGGCGGAGGCATTTGCTGTGACGGTACAAAATAGCGTCATCAGCAAACAGTCCGAATTTAATAGGTTCCCTGACTGGAAAATCGTAGGTGTACAGTAAGTAGAGGAGTGGCCCAAGGACTGAGCCCTGAGGTACACCTGCGGCAGATGGGGTAAGTGGGGACTTGATTGAGTAGAAGTTTCGATCACGGGCGGCAACTTGGAATTTCCTGTCTGATAGGTATGAATTTATGAGCCTTACCATTGGAGGAGGAAAGAAATGTGCCAGTTTATACAGGAGTCCCACATGCCATACTCTGTCAAATGCTGCTTTAAAATCAAGCAGCACAGCCGTCGTATTGCTGTGGGAGTTTTTGGCATCTACTAGTGCCGTTACGATGCGGAGGAGTTGGGTGGTAGTAGAATGTCCTTGCCGAAATCCGAATTGTTCGGGTGGGAGTATTGAATAGATTGTTTGGCGCATACGCGGGAGAAATAGTCTTTCGAAAAGTTTCGATAAAATTGGCAGAAGCGAGATTGGCCTGTAACTATCGGGGTCCGTAGGGGGCTTGTGAGGTTTCAAGATTGTGATGATGTTGGAAATTTTCCAAGAAGCGGGGAAGTGTTGCAGTGCTAGGACTGCGTTGAAAATTGTTAATAGATGAGACTTGAGTTCTGGCGGGGCGTTGAGGATGGCGTACCCGGAAATGTTGTCGGGACCGGGGGCTTTTTTGGGATTGATGGATTTAATTACCGAGGTAATGTCATCCATCGTGAAAGGCTGTAGGTGACAGGGAGTGGGGTCGAGTAGAATTTCGTTGACAAATTGATGGATAGGATCATCTTCGTGAAGATGATCGGGAGGTGGGGTAGTGAAGTGGAGCTTGAAGTGTGAAGCGAAGACGTTCGCTGTCTCTTGCGCTGAGTAGGCAAGTCCCGTTGGCGTTCTCAGGGGATGAGTCTTCCTTTGGGTGGCCAGGAGACAGCGTGCAGCCTCCCATGGCTTCCCGGAGTCTTCCGCTCGTTCAAGAAAGTCTTCCCAGCGACTGGCACGGTGATCGTCGAGCAGATGTTTGCATCTGGCAGCAGCACTGTTGAACAAGTCACGATGGTGGGGATCACGTGTGCGCTGCCAGAGCCGTCGAAACCGCCGTCTGTCTGCTATTGCCGCCCTAACTGCAGGCGGGAGGGATGATCTGGTCTGAGGGGGGCGTGGAGTGGAATTATCCTGAATGCATTGGGAGAGGAGTGAGGTGATTGTTTGGAGATGTGTTTCCAGCTCTGGTATGGTGTTAATTGGAGGAGGTTGAGGGGGGAGTAGAGAGTCAACTGAGCTATAGAAAGAGGGCCAGGAAATTTTGTGTTTAACAGGTGGAGGGAGAGTATTACCAGCGGGGGAGGAAAAGGTGAATAAGACAGGGAGGTGGTCAGAACTGAGTTCAGGCAGAACATCAATATCGGGGAGGGAAGATAGATTAGCCGATATTGCATAATCCAGGATATCTGGTTGGTGGTAAGTGGTTGGAGGTACCCTGGTAGGAGAGTTTGGTACGTGAAGTGCTAAGGGGACGGGATTTTCATCCAAGAAGGTGAGTAGGGAGGTGCCTGCAGCATTTGTTGATCGGCAGCCGATGTCCGTGTGCTTGCTGTTCCAGTCGCCGGCCGCAAACACTGGATGCTGTTGGTCGAAGAGCTGAGCAAGAGCGGTGGGGTGGTAGTTTTGAGGGCGTGGCGGGTGGTAGACTGAAATGAAAGTTACTAATTTGGAGAAGAGGGGGACTGTAACAGCGACGTGTTCAATGGACGGGATGGGGGGATTGTCTATGAGGTTATGGGTGTGTCGTTTGTGAATCAGGATAGCTACCCCTCCTGCTGCTTGGCGGTTGTTAGCAGGAGGGCGGTCGGTGCGATAGATTATGTATGGGGATAATTTGAAGCGGGTGTCAGGTAGGAAGTGTGTTTCTTGGACAAGAGCTATATCTACGTCATAGTCTGTCAGCAGTCGGTGTAGGTCGTGTTTTTGTCGGGCGATTCCGTTTCCGTTCCACGATAGGACGCGAAATGCCATAACTTAGGCGAGGAGGGAAGGGAGGGATGCAATAATTGTGGTGATGGCTTCGGAGGCAGTTTGAACAGAAGAAAGTTGAGGTAGTACTACGGCGATCCAGGTCAAGAATTTGGAGGAAGTTAGGAATTTGATAATTGAGGCGAAATTAAATGGGGTGTCGTCGGAGGGTGGGTTTGGTGATTTTGTTTTAGATGATAGAGGAGGAAAATCTTTGTTATGGAAAACAGGCTTTGACTGTACGTAGACGTCGTCTTTTGGAAGTGAGGGACATTTTGTGGGTGGGGGTGGCTTGTGTACGGTAGGTTTTTTGAATATAGTTTTTGTTGTATATTTTTTTTGTTGAGTTGATGAGGTGAAGGGTGTAGGGGGTTGAGTGGATGAGGACTGAGGGCGGGAAGGAGCCGATGAGGCCGTTTGTGGCGGCGTGGTGTTGCGCTGGTCCTGTCGACGTCGATCTGCCAGTAGCCTCACGTGTGTAGGGCATCCTCTGTAATTGGCCGGGTGCTGTCCATTACAGTTGCAGCACCTCGGTTCTTCGATCATCTTGCCGGTACACTGTGCTGCATCATGTTTGCCACCGCACTTGACGCAGCGCAATTCATGATTGCAGTTGATCGAGGAGTGCCCATACCGCTGGCACTTGAAACACTGCGGCAGTCCAGGACGGGGTCGAAATGCTTCAATAGTCACGACAATGGAGAACAGTGACGTGACGCTGTAGATCTTTTCAAAACCTGGAGTTTTCTGTATTTTTAGTAAGAAAACGTTGAGAGGACGACCAGCTCGTCCTGATATATTTTGGCAGTGGTTAACTGTGTAACCACTGTCTCGTAGAAGTTCGACGATCTCTGCCGGGTCGAATGAGGCGTGCAGTCCCTTGATGGCGACTTTGACCTCATCTGGCTCCTGTGTATAATAGGAGTGGAAGTTAATACCTTCCGACAGGAGTACTTTTTTTGCCTGTTGGTAGTCCGTGATATTTTGTGTGCAAAGGGAATATGAGTTACCACGGGTGGTGATTTTAAAATTGTTGGCGAGGTGAGTTGAAAGAAGTTTTGTAATTTTAGAAATGTTGGAAGGTGCATGGAATACAAAGGGAGGTAGTTTGTATTTCGTAGAAAGAGTTGTTGTTGAAGGAGTAGTATTGTTAGATGTAGGGGCGGGGGAGGAGTTAGTTGCATTAGCAGTATTATTCGTAACGGTGCTACCTGAATTTTGTAGGCGAACTCGCTTGCGGTTAACAAGGGTGAAATCAGTCTCATCAGCGGGAATGTCCATCGTGTCGATGACCTCAGGCTCTGCCACTGTTGCCATCATCCACTGTTGCCAAGTCTGGCTGGAATTGGCGGACGTTAAAGAAAATCTCTTCTCGTTTGTGAACAGGATACGTTGTGCTCCGTCGGTGTCTAAACTCAGTGTGTCACCCTCCCTCCCTACATGCCGCCGTAATTGGCGAACAGTAGCCTATACCACTACCGGACCCGACACGAACATTTTCATCAAAATCAGTCAACCGGAAGTAGTAGTTTATTCGTGTAATTTTTCACTTTTTTGTGATTTTCTCAAAAACTTGTTCTACGATTTTTTTTAAAAATCGCCTGGTTTATTAAATTTTTTATGCTCTACAAGATAGGGTAGGCGACATGTCTGCTGAAATTCTTGGTGAGGCTGTTTTCTCGTAAAAAAATTGTTTCTTTAAATTTGTGACTTTAATATGCATTTTAGCGCAAAAATGTTTCTAGTAAAAGTTGTAGAGAATTTAAAATCCTACAACTTTTATATCAAACATTTTGTTGTATAACGCTTAGTTTAGCGGTAATTAGCAATTTTTTGTTTTTTCTCACGAAAACGAGTAAAAAAAAATCGATTTTTTTTTGTAGATTTTACCCTTAGTTTTTACGACAAAAATGTATAATAATCAAATTTATAGGAAATTAAAATATCTACAACTTTTATTTTTATAGAATTTTTCTCTACAGGACCTAGTTTATTGTGAAAGAGTGATTTTCTTTATTTTTAAGCCAAACTGAGGTAGATTTTCATTTTGCGTCTTTCACTAATGATTAAAATTAGATTATGTTTATTGAGGTTATTGTTTTTTTGTTTATTTCTAATGTTTTATTACTAATGTTAGATTATATTGTTCATTATTTACATTGGCAAGAGAAAGTCGTGTGAGCGTTTCACACCGGATTTTTCAAAATTTAAAAAATTCTACCACAACATTGGCCAATCAATATTTCATGTTATTTATACATTTGTAATAAGCTTTTTTACGCTGAATAAAACGATAGTTTGCCCGAGCCGAACGGTTGATCGGTTACCGAGATAGCAAGGGTTTCGAATATTGTTAATAAATAAAAATTCAATTAATTTACAATATTAAATTTCGAAGATGTGAAAATATGATTCGCTTTGTTGTGTTTAAACTTCAAACTTGTCGATCAAATAATTTGAATTGCTTATGTATTATAGCTTAAGGAATGAATGAGTATGTATAGGTTACTATTGTAAAAAAAATGAAAATAATTTTTGATTTTCAGACCGCACCAGATATCGATATGTTGAATGTACATACTTTCCACGATACGTTCTACGCAATGTTGGAGGATAACTTACAGGTAGCAAGATCAATAAAAGAAGTTTTGCAGCACATGATGGGCGCTATCGAAAAAGAAAACAAAGCAAAAGAAGCAAAACAGAAAACAATAGATGCGAAGGCTGCGCTTGACGCGAAAAATGCTGCGCATAAAGAATCAGAAGAAGATACCAAACAATCGGAATCATCTTTCTTTAGCTGGGGAATTCCATTCAAATCTTCACGCAGTGACAAAGCGCCCACAGCCGAAGAAATTGCTTTGGATGCCCAAATAAAAGCGGCCAAGGACGAGCAAATAAAAGCGGGCAAAGAACCAGAACCGGTTCATGTGTTCGACCTACATACGCTGCTTCAGTTGAATCGCAAAGGTTAGTCCTTCGCCTTCGTCCCTTCAATCCATTTCGTTTTCTTTCTCTTCTTCCTGTTCCTTTTCTTCTTCTTTTCTGTTTCGCTTTTTCCTTCTTCCCCTTCCTCCTTTTTTTACTTTCTGTTGCCTATATGAATAAATAGGAACGAAAATAGATATTGTTTTCATGTCGATTTTTCAAAATTGAGTTTTCACCGGATCTACACGTTTTCAGACCCCCTTAAACCAAAATACATGTTTTTAGCGATTGGTCTGTGTGTGTGTGTGTAAACAGAATATCTCAAGAACGGAACATCGTAAGAACTTGAAACTTGAAACTTAAGTTACATACCACTACCGGACCCGACACGAACATTTTCATCAAAATCGGTCAACCGGAAGTAGTAGTTTATTCGTTTATTTTTCACTTTTTTGTGATTTTCTCAAAAACTGGTTCTACGATTTTTTTGAAAATTGCCTGGTTTACTAAAGTTTTTATGCTGTACAAGATAGCGCCATGTCTGCTGAAATTCTTTGTAAGGCTGTTTTTTCGTAAAAACATTGTTTTCTTAAGATTGCGGCTTTAATATGCATTTTAGCGCAAAAATTTATATAATAAAAGTTGTAGAGAATTAAAAACTTACAACTTTTATTTCGAACATTTTTTTGTATAGGTAACGCTAAGTTTAGCGGTAATTAGCCATTTTCTGTTTTTTTCTCACGAAAAGGTTTGAAAAATCGATTTTGTTAAGATTTCGGCCTTAGTATGCATTTTACGACAAAAGCGTATATAAACAAATTTATAGGAAATTAAAAGATCTACATCTTTTAATTAGTGTATTTTTCTCTACAGAGCCTAGTTTAGTGTTAAAGAGTGATTTTCCGTATTTGCCAAACTGAGGTTGATTTTCATTTTGCATTATTCACTCATGATTAAAATTTTGTTATGTTTATGGAGGTTAGTTAGGTAGGCCTATTTGCCTATTTGTTTTTTCTATGTTTTAGGCCTATTAGCAATATTAGGTTCATTATTTGCATTGGCAAGAGAAAGTCGTGTGAGTGTTTCACACCAGATTTTTTTGTTTTGTTCATAATGAATTGATCTTGTATATACATACGAACATTCAACTTTGAACACATTTCTTACAATTTAAAAATAAAATGATACGTAGTCATTTTTAGTGGAAATTACCTTTTCAATTTAAAAAAATCTTCCTAGAAAATTATGTCACTCAATTTCATTTACGTCACTTTAAAGGCAATTTAATTATGCAAAAATTACAAAAGATTATTTATGTATTGTAAAAAACAAAAATATTGCGATAAAAGTTTTTAAAATTCAATTTATAATATTTATAATCAATTACATTCATAAAAAAAACTCTGCATGTATTTTTAAATCTACATTTCATAGCCTACTGGTTATTTCATACGTTGTTTTTAAAAATTGAGTGAAAAATAAAAATTCAATGAATTTTAGTCAACGACTAATAAAAAGACGACGCCGGCATTTTTTGGTAACACTGCTGATGTTCTTATAATAGAATAAGGACGCTGGCATTTTTTTAGTCAACGTCAAAACCGTAAGATTATGACAAAGTAACAAATCTCCTAACTTAAAATCAACTTTTTCTCAAAGAATCAGATAGTTTACTGTACTTCATGACTAAATCCATAACGTTGTGCAAGAAATGTATCATTTTTTTAAATAAAACAATTCCTTTTATCAGGAAAGAATACAGTCATAAATTTTATAACCGATTGCTGTAATCTGTAAAGTGACTGATAAAGGTTGTAGGCCTATATTAAGTAGGGCCTACTGTAGGCCTATATTAAGTAGGGCCTACTGTAGGCCTAACCATAAACCCACAATGCATGTTATAATAATAAGTTACGTCTGTATGGGTTAAATTGCCCTAACTTACGTATTTTATTTAAAATATAGCCAGTATTTTTTGCCGCGACGTTAATATAAAAACAACAAAATTAAAAACCCTTAATAAAATAAACGGAATGAATTTACCTCGAATTAAATGTATCCCCTTTACTTCTTAGCCTCCTCGTTTTCCTTGTCTCTTTTTCAAATTCTGCTCCTTCTTAACTAACCGTTTCACTTTTCAGTCTCGAGGGAACTGGTTGTGAATTTCCTGGGTTCGAACCAGGAAACCTCTGGTTGACAAGGCTCCCTCTCCCACCAACCGTTCAACCAACCTAGAGGGCCAACGGGAAGGAGAACTACCCCAATGTTTGAGTGAAAGTTAGTAGGTGGAAGAAAGGCCCAAAAACACGGAGGGAGAAAATACACCCCGGCCTAATGGAGTTGACAGTTGGCTACGTTTACAACTTACCCTATTCTCTAACTACTATTCTAATTTAACTTACTCTAACTATGGCCGTTTTTCCCAGCCATTATTTAATGGCTTGTATAGATACTGAAGTCACGAGATTGCCTTTTGCGTATGTATGGACTGTAAGGAAGGGAAGTGAAATATTAGCAGTGCTGCCAACCTCAACAGTGAGACACTACTCGTACATTTCACTACCGTCCAGTTTCTAGATACATTTTGTAAGCTGCGGTTTATTCCGAGAAAATGTTTTCTTCATAAACCTTATAAGAAATAAATATGACCTGTAACATTGCTTATAGCTTAATTACATGACTAGAAATGTTTGATTTACTCTCTAATTACGAATGAATCGCCTACTTTACTATTCCTGTCATCGGTATTTTCATTATCAGTCTCTCTCTCTCTTGTATCTACCTAACCGTTTTCTTTTTTTACCAGGTGTCAACAAAGTTAAAGAGTAGCTTCTTCACGTCCTTGATTTTCTTCTTTATTTTCCGAATTGTGGAAAGATAAACATCACAGTCGTTAGCCACTCGCTTACGGCTTTTGTTAAGAGGCACGGATAGGCATTTTTGTTTAGCTTCAACTTCACAACATTTTTATTACATTGCATTCAGCTCTGCGAATAGTCTGCCGATTTTTTCGAGAAACCGACATTTCTGTTTACGGTAACAAACAGTTATATTCGTACAGTTAACGTACAAAAGGTTTCGCGGTATACTGTAGGCCTATATGCTCTGGGTATAGTACAAGTTGTTACGTTTGTCGTGCTGAAATTAAAGCAGTAGCGTATGCGCAATGATGTTTTTCCCCCTTTACCCCTCGTTGCAAACATGAGCAAACTCGTGACTTAAGTGACTGTACTAAGTAATGGAAGTTATAGTAATTTTATTTTATTTTATTTATTAAAATATAGCTACGTTAAAATTACAATTCTTGACTATACTAAGCTATGTACAATATTTTAAACTAAATATACTTATACGCAAAAACTCTTCTTCGCAAAGTTCTGTCCGCGCATACCAGTATACAGAACAAAAACATCAATTCACTTAAATACTTATAACTACTATAAAATTACTAAGTTAAATAAGTTACAAAGATTGCGTTGAACAAAATTTAAAAAAAACAAACAGATAAATTCAATTACATTTTACATGAAATATCAGTATTATATTTTAATTTTAATAACACTAGAAATTTTTAAAAAAACTTTAAGATTATGTTTGTATATTTTGTAATAGAGAGAAAAAATATAGGCTACCTATATATTATAATTTTTATTTTATTACTATAGGCTTGACTACTTTACAATAATATATTTTAACTAACACAATGACAATGACTAACACAATAAAGAGACAGTTAAACTATCGCAAAGAGAAAATTAAAAACTAAAAAAAGTTTCTTTAAGACCTGGAAAAGTTTCTCAGGTGTTGCTCGTAGATCGATATGATATAATTGGAATGGAAATACCATAACTTCCATTTTTTTGTACAATATTGTAATTTGACAATAGTACAAGTTGAAATTAACCTAGCTGTACTAGCTGTATTAATGTTTTGTTTTTCTTGTTATTTTGTACAGCGAAATTGGTGTTGGCAATTTTACTTCAGTGTGGTCAAGTTGATAAATGGGCAGGAGGAATTATGGATGTTTTTATGGCGCCAAAAAATGTGGATGAATCTAAAAAGTTAACCAAAGCTCAACAAAAAGAAGCCCAAAACAATCTTCTCCAAAAGAATAACATTCAGTGTGTTGGTGGGACCGGTGAAGATGCCCCAACAGTATTGATTGACTGGATAAAAACAAAAGGGTACCCTCTTCTCACAGTATACGAGACGGCATATAACCAACAATATTTTAAAGTCTTCCTGGGTGGGGTAAGCCTTTACTGTTTCTTTTGTTTCACTTCATAGGCCTACACTCGTCCGCCTACCTATAGGCCTCCTAGTCGGTCAACAGCTGTAACAGTACAGTAATCCCTTGGTATCCGCCCGCGGCTTGGTCCGTGGGCCTAAAACCTTAAAATACGCACGTTTTCTCACCTTGTGTACACTGTACTTGGTTGGGGAGTAATACAATTCTGAAAGCATGTGTCTGAATAAATGTTTTGGCATCCGTACCATGTTGAGTCACACACTAGTATGGCGACGGCCGCCGCCATCAGCCAAGCTAGATTTCTGCTACTGTACGTGGTGAGCGCGTCACCGGGTACCGGGCCCCGCAAGTATAACCCCCACCCCCACCGCCATACGTACGCCCAGGCACCATACTGTAACTGTGTAACTGTGTACTGTGTACTGATCACGTGTTGGACACGGATCCATCCCGTCATGGATAGGGCCCTTCAATTCAAAAGAGAACTCAGGAGCTGATGATACCATACGAAGAAGTTCACAAGAAGTTTAAAAAGAAGAAGAAGAAGCAAAGAGTCATAACTAACTATTTTGAAGCAACTTAAATTTTTTATGCGTACAGTACTGCATTTATTAAATATTCATAGATTATAATAATGGTAAAATGTTCCTAAAACTATAAAACACTTAAAACGACAACAGGACTTTTACCTTTAGAACCTAACCCCCATCTTTCCGTTTATATAAGGTATTATTATCCACTGTTTTACGAACCGCGGTAACCCTCTGGAACGCAACCCCCGCGGATAACGAAAGATTACTGTACTCTGCCCGAGAAAAGCGCCTATACTGCTTGACAACGATCGAAATAGGATTCCCTCCCTTCCCCACTTCTTCCATTCCCGTTCGCACTACGTGCCGGATCGAATACATTGGTACGCACAACACAAATGACCAATTAATATGAATATCACTTGTACTAGATCCTTGTTATCCATAACATTTTGTACAGATTACGTGACCACCAGCAGAAGAAAGTCATTAGTGTTTCCATTATTTTTGTTTACTATTAGGTAGTGTAGTCATAACATAACTCAGCAAGTTCTTAATTTATAATAATGACTGTTAATGTAATTAATTGATACGATTTAATTATTAAATGGAGTAAGCATTATTCTTTATTTACTTGAGAGCAGCTAATATAAACTATGCTTTTACTTCAGGTGTACAGTGTTAGCGACCGTGCAATATTGGTTTGGTAGTCAGTACAGTTTATTATGTTTTGGGTTTGATCGGTTGTTAAATATTCAGATAAATTTGTTTCGATTAAACAAATACAGTGTAAGTGTATAATTGTGGTTTAAAAAGGTACAGGTTAAATAAGTGCAAATAATAATAAATAATAAAGTACTTAATAGTAAGTATGAATATAAATACTGTTGTAGTAATGAGCTGTACTGGTAGGCTGACTATACGAGCTAATGTTTTTGGGACGGTGCGTAATGCGAGGTGGCATTTTCATCAAAATCGGTCAACCGGAAGTAGCAGTTTATTAGTGTAATTTTTAACTTTTTTCGATTTTCTCAAAAACTGGTCCTACGATTTTTTTTTAAATTGCCTGATTTACTTAATTTTTTATGCTCTACAAGATAGGGTAGTCGCCATGTTTGCTGAAATTCTTGGAGAGGCTGTTTACACGTAAATAAATTGTTTTTTAAAGATTGCGGCTTTAATTTAATATATGCATTTTACCGCAAAAATGTATAGGCTATAATTAAAGTTGTAGAGAATTTAAAATCTCACAACTTTTATTTCAAACATTGTTTTGTATAAAGCTTCGTTTAGCGGTAATTAGCAATTTTCTGTTTTTTTCTCACGAAAACGTGTGAAAATCTGTTTGTTTAAGATTTCGGCCTTAGTATGCATTTTACGACAAAAAAGTATATAATAAAATTTATAGGAAATTAAAAGATTTACAACTTTTAATTAAAGCATTTTTTTATACAGTGCCTAGTTTAGCGTGTAGAGCGATTTTTATTTTTAAGCCAAACTGAGGTTGATTTTCATTTTGGGTCTTTCATATTTATGATTATATTAGGTTATGTTTACTCAGGTTAGTTTTTTGTTTATTTCTAATATTGTATTATATTGTTAATTATTTACATTGGCAAGAGAGTGTTGTGTGATTGTTTCACATTAGATTTTTTTTATTTGTTTATTTCTAATGTTAGGTTTATCGGTAATTATTTGCTTTGGCATGAGAACGTCGTGTGAGTGTTTCACACCAAATTCTTTTTTTTTCAGAAAAGGGGTCTTCCAGCAGGAGTAGTGGAACCTAAAATCAAGGGATTAGGTACAGCCGCGTTAACACTATTATCAGCGCTTTCGAAAGGATTAAATTCCATTCTTCCTTCATCAACCCAGTACATTATTAATATGTTTAATTCTAACGACTCATTTGATGTACCAATAAACTCCATCACACGAAACGAGAGAATATATCAAGTAAACTTAATTTTAGAAGAAAATAAAAAACCAAGAGCAGAGAGACAGAAATTACAGTTCCCAAAACCACAAATTCAAACTTGGGTAAAAAAATCGGAAAATGTTGTTGAATTAAGTAAAACTATCGGGATTGATGATGAATGGCTTCTTACACCTTACGACGCAAGTAAGTAATCGCTAAACATTTCAAATATCTTTTTTTCAGCATTATCAAGAAGGCAGCGGCTGCTACTCAGATGAATTAGAGTCTGTCTACGCTAAGAGTACTCCGACGTATGCAACCAGCAACACAAGTGAGCATGCGCATTAATTAAAAATACGCACAGCATGATCAAAAAAAAATCTATACAACACTAATTAAGCTTAATATTATAATGAAAACACGTTCAATTCATCTGTTAGAAAATATTTTATAAATCGAACATCAGTTTACCATTAATAACTAAAACTTTTACTATTGTTACTCTGTTATTTTTCGTTACATTATTTACTATTATTACATTATTATTTATGATTAGTAGCTTTTTAATAAAGACTCAGTTTTATTTTTGGTCACAAGTAATAATATAAGACTAATGCGCTTGAATTATAACAGGAGAGTAAACAATTCCAGTGATTCGTAATTTATCATTTCAAATTGTTTACTTCATATTATTAAAATGAATGTGACTAGTTTAATACAACTGTTTGCACGTACCCGTGTTGAACTCATTTTTTGTTTCATTAGTTATCTTTTGGTATTGTATCGGTTCGTTTCGATTTTTTCGTAGACTGAAGTTGAAAAGTTTTGTAAGCTGTATTTTGTTAACATGGGTGATTGTGAATGAGTTGAGTTTTTGAAACATACAAGCGGCAACCATTAAAAAGTAGAAAAAAATTGTTTTGTAAAATGTAATTGTTAAAATAATTAATTGAGTCTCTTTATGAAACTATAATAATTACAAGTAGCCTAATCTGAACGGTGGTCGCCACCGGCTTGTAGTAGCGCAGTCTGTAGAGCTCATGATAAGACCAGTCGGGCATCCGGCGGCGTAGTTCAAAAGTTAAACAGATGCTTGGGGAAGCCTTCGCCGCTACCTCAAAGAGGAGCAGCCGCTGGCAAGCGAAGGGGAGGTCGTCTTTACCGCTGCCTAAATGATAAGGAGCAGTCGCCGACGCAGCGAACACCTTTCACCGCTGCCTCCGAAGAGTAGCAGTCACCGGTGAAGCGAAGCGGGGTCGTCTGTACCGCTGCCTAATCAAATAGGAGCAGTCGCCGACGCAGCGAGCACCTTTTACCGCTGTATCAGAGAGGAGCAGTCGTCGGTGAAACGAGGGTAAGGGAAGGGAGGTGTAGTAGCAGAAAGAATTGACTCAAAGTTGAGCTAGCAATTCCTCCGTATCGACCTTCGATCACGGGGTACGTCCAAGATGCACGCTGATAAACGCAGGTAGTCAGGCTCAGATATCTCGGCGCCGACTGTCTGACTACGAGCGGCAGGTGGATGTGGCCATTATGCAAGCAGGTTGTCAGCGCAGAGAGAGGTGCCAGCAAAAGATACCAGTGTACAATGGAACTTACAAGTGAACAGGCTGCAGCTTTATTGCTGCTTAGTGACAATGTTACAACCAAGTTAAAACCAATAAGAAGGGAAATTCATCCAATTAATAAATTAAGATCTGTGTACGGGAAGTACAAACACCTATTTCCGCAATTACTTGCCGATGAAAACAGATTTTTTGAATATTTTAGAATGAGCCCGGATACATTTTATTTTATTTTGTCAAATTTTATTGTAAACTTACCATCAATCTTCATTTCTGACGAAATATTCCTCCAACACGCATCAACGATGTTCCTGTTAGAATGTTCTTTAATACGCTTATCCCATATCGGAGGATTAAGTTGCACTTTAGATACCAAATCTTCGATATCCATCGTCAAACAATCAAACACACTCAACGAAAATCACTGTGCAACTAGCAGGTTGTCTGAAACCAGAATGAACAAATCATTCCGGTATAAATCTGAGTCAGACTACCAGCGCGCCGAAAGTCTGCGCGCAGGAGCATTATGGTCACTCCCGCTTAGCAACATGGGACTTTACGCACGCCGACTCGGCGCCAATCGACGCCGATCGTCTGACTCAGAAAACCAGCGTGCATCTTGGACGTACCCTTAGACTCGATACTGCCTGGTCACCTTCAACTATCGCATCGGCCGGTGGGTAGATACGTCTTGCCACTTGGTACATGCACTGCGAGAGATGTGACCGCTGCGCTATCTATCGGCAGCAGCAACCCCATCACAGCGCCGACAGTGGGAAAAATGTGAACTACAGACCGGCGTAAAAGCAGTAAAGTATCACGGTATAATTAAAAACGCTTATAGGATTATGTTTATTTTAACTGGATGTAGATTGTAGATTTTTATGATTATGATGGAATGTAGACCAAGATATTTGTCGGGCGGAGAGGTAGATACGCGCCAAATAAAGTAAAACTTTCGTTTACAACCTATTGGCGCTTGCCTCACGCGGAGTACTCTTACAGTACTACTACAGTACTGTAGTTGATTACACCTGCAGTCGATACTGTAAGTATCCGACTATAGTCGATACTAACAGTATCGACTACATAGCCGACTACTATAGTCGATACTTACATATAGTCGCCTATATGAATATAAACCCACCATTGGGTTGGTCTAGAAGTAAAGTCGTCGCCAAAATCAACTGTTTAACAGCTGATTTTCGGAGACAAAGTTTCCTGGTTCAAATCTTTTTCTGGTGGAGTTTATGCTAGTTAACTGGGTCAGCTGTTTACGGGTGTTTTTATTTTTGTATTTTTCAAAGGTCGTTTGATTCACAAAAATATATGAATAACATGACCGATATAATGTCCAACGCTTTCCGTAATACAGATGTCCAAATTGCTTATAAGCCTTTTAATAAAATAGCCAGGTATCTACCAACATTACACAATAACAAATCATATGACAACTATAATTGCCAGGGCATATATAAAATCAATTGTAGTGACTGCAATTTTTGTTACATGGGAAAAACGAATAGATCGTTTAAAAAACGATTTTCTGAGCATTATGCTGCTTATTTAAAAAAGGAATGTAAAAATTCTAATGTGGCAGAACATCTGCTAACGAAAGGGCATAAAATAAGCAGTCACGAAAATAATTTGGAAATTTTAGAAATATGTTTCGATAGTAACAAATTATGGCAGTTGGAAAAATATTATATTTATAAATTTAAAAATAAAAAGATAAATTTAAAGAACAGCCAGACAGAATTTGATAATGATAAATTATTTCAAATTGTACTTAATCGAGATAGGAAATAATACTAGGTACAAAATGATTATACCGTCATTCGGCCGAATAAACGCGCGCGGAATGGTGATTGATGTAGGATAGCTATTGTTTTGAGCAATTGACGTGGTCTGCGACCACTATTGTGTTAATGTTTTATGTTTTGTGTGATAAGTGTCTTTTTTAAATTCCTGATGATGTCTCCGAGGGAGACGAAAGATCTTGAAATAATATAATACTCTGAGGTGAGTTTTATATTTAATTTTGTTTTGTTTTGGCTGTTCATTATCATATAAATGTAGTGGTGCAAACAAAGGAAAATAATGTTTAATAAAATAATATATATATATATATATATATATATATATATATATATTAATAAATCTGCTACAAAGAAATAATTTTAATTGATGAAACTAGTAAAAATGAAAATGTTTAAAAACTTAAGATGCATCCAAAAAAATATTTAAAAAAACCCGGCTCACTGGTTTAACCCATGTTTTTATAACTTGGCAGTGAAAGGGTTAAAGCCAAAGGCAAACTTGTAACCCCTTTTGTTCGGGTGAATTTAAAATGACCACAAAACAAAATTGGCAATGGGGGAAACAAAAAAACTCCAACAGGAGGGACTGCAGTGGTGTGATTTTAAATAAACAAGAAAAAAATAAATTATCAAGAATATTTTAATAAAATTTAAATAATTAATTAACAAAATTGGGATAACCAACTAATTCTTAATTTTGCAAAAGGCCAGATTAGCGCACAAATGATTTTAATGATAATAACCATCTAAATCTAAAAAAAACAAAAATACTAAAAAATATAGTTATAATATATATATATATATATATATATATATATATATATATATATATGTAATAGTTCATACAATTTACTGGATCCAGATTAAAAAAATTTATAAAAAGGTAGATTATAAATAATAATATAATTACCGAAAAATGTTAATAATTAAAATTTTCAATAAGAATAGGCCTTTTTACATAATAGTTGATTAAGTAGAACAATACATATTTTAATAAGGAATCGTAAATTGATTCGTTTTAAAGAAAGATAAATTAGATACAAATGAAATTAATTATTTTATCTATAAGAATTAGATTTTTAGTATACCCCTTTTTATATAAAGCCATTTTAAAAAAATTTATTAAATACAGATCAAAATTAAAGTGATTTGATTTTTTTATAGAGATATATTAAAAAAATTTAAGTAGAAAAGATTTTATTTATTTTTTTTTAAATTACAAATAAAAAAACTGGTTAACTCCGCACTGCAACATGTTTGCCAGCATACTTAAGCGGTAACGTCCGACAAACATTTTATCATATAAAACGAGGTAATAAATGAAAATTTATTATTAAAAAATTTATGTTGCGGAGGCTTCAAGACTAATTGTAGGAAAGACGAAATGTAATGCCGTCAGCAAATTTTCGGATGGCGAAATGCATTTCGGCGTCGGGTGCCACTTGCCCCAAACAAATATTAATAATTCTTGAGCAATTTTGCCTTGGTTAGGACATGAATAAGCTTCATCCAAAATTAGTTTTTATTGAGTCCCAAATTAGGTAAAACCAGCCCCACACTGGGTAAAATCAGCCCAACACCGGGTCCCGTAACACGGGAAAGCAAAAAGGTCATAAAAGCGGCAGCATAACAGCACCCCGAAAAGACTAAAAAAACACATGAACGGCACAAAGACAAAACGCGTCCGTCGTCATGACCTATTGCAGCAAGAAGGGCGAGGCACGCAAAATTTACCAAAAAGGAAAACTCGGGCCTGACGTCACGGGCCCCCTCCAACAAGGGAAACATGAAAGAAAAACAAGTTACGGCAGAAAATCAGATGACAGCGAACGGTAAGCAAAGCCTAAAATACCAAATCAATTAAGAGATAACTAATTAAACAATTAATAGCAGATAACGAAAATTAATAATATTAGAACAATGTAAGGAAATTAATTTAAAATATTAAAATTTGTAACATTGAAAAATAAATGTTACAAACTCGTGACTCAATTACTATACAAATTATGTTTCACAACCTGTTTCAGCTTACGCACAAGTTGCATACCAAGGCCCACATCTTCAACGAATGAAAAACGATATGGCAAACGTAAAAAAACGATCAACTCCGCCGTATATACCATCCCCGAATGCTGCCAACATAATACGGGATGTAATGAATTCTAATTGGAACGGATATACATCAAACATATCCATGTTAGAATTCTGTTACGATGTAATGCCACATCAAAGATTCTACTTGATATGGTACGCATTCAGCGCCAACATTAACCGAATACACATTCTACTCAATTGGATTCGTGACAAGATCATCGCCGACGAGAAGCGGCTGACCAACGTTCAACAAACCATCACACTCTTACAGGTAATACTAAACTAAGGGTGGGGCAGGGGGCAGGCAACTATCCCTAACTTTCAACGTAAATTAATGTCGATTTTTCGAAATCGAGTTTTCAGACCCCCTGAATCCAAAAACATGTTTTTAGCGATTGATCTGTATGTGTGTGTGTGTGTGTGTGTGTGTTTGTGTGTGTGTGTGTGTGTGTGTGTGTGTGTGTGTGTGTGTGTGTGTGTGTGTGTGTGTGTGTGTGTGTGTGTGTGTGTGTGTGTGTGTGTGTGTGTACAGAATATCTCAAGAACGGAACATCGTACGAACTTGAAACTTGAAACTTAAGTTACATACTACTACCGGACCCGACACGAACATGTTCAACAAAATCAGTCTACCCGAAGTAGTAGTTTATTCGTGTAATTTTCCCCTTTTTTGCGATTTTCTCAAAAACTGGTCCTACGATTTTTTTTAAAAATCGCCTAGTTTACTATTTTTTTTATGCTCTATAAGATAGGGTAGGCGTCATGTTTGTTGAAACTCTTGGTAAGGCTGTTTTTACGTAAAAAAATTGTTTTTTTAAGATTACGCCTTTATATGCAGTTTAGCGCAAAAATGTATATTATAAAAGTTGTAGAGAATTTTAAATCCTACAACTGTTACTCCAAATATTTTTTTGTATAACGCTTAGTTTAGCGGTAATTAGGGATTTTCTGTTTTCTTCTCACGGTAACGTGTAAAAAATCAATTTTTTTAAGAATGAAGCAATAGTAAGCATTTTACGACAAAAATGTATATAATAAAATTTATAGGAAATTAAAAGATCTACGACTTTTATTTAGAGTATTCTTCTCCACAGAGCCTAGTTTAGCGTGAAAGAGTGATTTTCCGTATTCTTAAGCCAAACTGAGGTTGATTTTCCTTTTGTGTCTTTCACTAATGATTAAAATAAGGTTATTTGTTTTGAGGTTAGTTTTTTGTTTATTTGTAATGTTTTATTACTAATGTTAGGTTATATTGGTCATTATTTGCATTGGCAAGAGAAATTTTGTGTTTCACACTAGATTTTTAATGTTGTTTAAAAATTGCCATATCGAGGTTGGAAGACAAAAAGACCCGGTATTTTTGCTACCGCAAAAAATTTCAACCGTTTAGAGGCGTGTAACTCGATAACATTATTCGACCGAAAAGTTTGAAATTTTAACACAACATAGACATATTCTTACAGCGTGTACGAAATTTCAAATTCCTACATTATTGAAACTTTGATTTATTAATAATATTCTGAAACCTTGCTACCTCGGTAACCGCTAGATCGTTCGGCACGGGCAAACTATCGTTTTATTCAGCGTAAAAAATTAGTACAAATATGTTGATAATACAGGAAATATTGATTGGCCAATGTTGTGGTAGAATTTTAAACTTTTGAAAAATAGAATGCGTAATGCGGGGGCTGGACGCTATTATCCATGTTGCCAGAATCTAACTGTTTACCTGAATTGACAATGCAGTCTGTCAATTCAGGTAGACAGTTCGACAGGATGTCACGTACACAACGTGGCAACATGGATAGTATCGCCCACCCACCGCATTATCCAGTCTATTTTACAAAATTTTAAAAATTCTACCACAACATTGGCCAATCAATATATCATGTTATTAACATATTTGTTGTAAGTTTTTAAGATTTGTCGATAGTTTGCCCGTGCTGAACGATCGAGCGGTTACCGAGATAGCAACGGTTCACAATATTGTTAATAAAACAAAATATAAATAACGTACGAAATTTAAATTTCAAACGCGCTGTAAGAATATAATTTTCTAAGTTGAATTAAAATTTCAAACTTTCCGGTCGATTAATTATCGAGTTACATGACTCCAAACGCATGATTTGTTGCGGTAGCAAAAAAAAATGGGTCTTTTTGTCTTCCTACCTCGATATGGCAATTTTTAAACAACATTAAAAATATTATAATGTTATTATAATGGGTCGGCGAAGGCTGATTGGTGCGGGAATGTAGTGTCCGTCACCGGTAGCGTAGACCAGGGATGGTGGGTCTCGGCTGGGCTCTTCTTCTTCAGTCGGGAGCTCTTCTTTCTTGTTCTTATTATAGGTCAATGCAAAATAAAATGAGCTAATTTTTGATGTAAAATATGTTGAAATCCGACTCATAGTTTTGGAGATGCAAGGGTTCAAACTCGGGTGTCTATGATTATGAAACCGATAGCAGTCACAGTTATCTCCTCTCTGAGTGATTAATTTCATTGTTTTGTCGCCGACCGGGGCCGACGACAAGTGGGAAAACCTTGTTTCTAAAAATTGGTGGCCATGAAAAGGGCCGTTTAATTGCGTTGGTGGCCCTGAAAAGGGCCGATGTTACCGATCGGAAGCGGCGAGCCGGCGTGATGGAAGCGGAGCCCGAAGAGTGACGGCTCGGCTACCGGGTTTACGCCTAGCCTTTCCTCAGCGGCAGTTGGGTCCGCACTGTAGCGTGGCTGTGGTGGCCCCCAGAGCCCCACAGTGTCGGGTCGGCGTAGGCCGTCTGCCGATAGCGTGGCCGCCTCGGTTCTCTCCGGGTCGGCGAAGGCTGATTGGTGCGGGAATGTAGTGTCCGTCACCGGTAGCGTAGACCAGGGATGGTGCGTCCGGTCTCGGCTGGGCTCTTCTTCTTCAGTCGGGAGCTCTTCTTTCTTGTTCTTCTCCGGTCAAGAGGTGAGCGAAGAGTGACTCTCGCGAATCGAATCGAATCATTGAAGAATGGGTGGGAAACCCATAATGGGCGATATCGTGAGAGGATCACCTGATCGCTCGGAGAATTGGATAATGGAACTATTTTGATTTTTTTATGAATATATTAGGAAGGATAGTTAAATGTAAATATTTTATTATGATTCGGATTCGAGTGGAAGGACGATTTATAGGATTAATTAAGAAGGAGTATTTTATTTAAGAAATAGGAAATTAGGAAATAGAATAGTTAAAGGAAATCGTGGAATGGCAGTATGCATTCTTCTTCTACCGGATAACATTCTTCGTAGATGTTTCTGATGATCTGGAGTTCTGAAACCTTAGCAGAATCGTGAAGTTTTCTTGAAGTATTGTAGATATAGTCTGTTAGGGATGGGAATAGGAGGTTTTCTAAGACAACTTTATTAGGGATAAGATAATGGAAATTGGAAATTACTCGAAGGATTCAACTCTCTCGCGGGCTAGGGCTGTCGCTTAAATCCCCCTCCGGCGAGTCAACTTCAAGGTGGAGGAGAGTCGCTGTAGGCTCTCCGCGTAAGGCAGGTACTGGGACCGTCTGCAGGCGATAATGTTGGTAGAGGAGTCGGCGACAGTTAATACAGACCGACCCTGTGGTGAATGAAGTGAAGGTGTCATTTGTAGGGTGGAAAGTAATTGCTTTTTAGAGGCCCAGAAATGCTGATAAGTATACTTCTTACTCAGTGAGGAAGGTAATGAAAAAAACTCACTTCTCGTTTTATTTAGTAATGCCTCCAGAGATTCAAACCAGCCTTTCAACAACAATCAGTCACTGAAAAATTGTTGCTGAATTTAAATCGCCCTAAATGCAGTTTTTTGGTCACATCTGTAACAAGGAAATAAAACTTTTATTAACATATCTTCTGCGTTTCAGGGATATGTGCGAGCAATAGTCATAAACAAAATTGAAAAGATTGATCTGTCAGAATGGGAGAAAGAAAATTTTGTGGGTCAAATGACGGAACCTGGTATTTTCGTTGAGCGACCCAACAAGACTTATGTTCGTATGAGAAGAGACCCACTTATTTTTCAATTGGCTTGCGACTTCAAGGTGAAGGAAGCCATTGATATGGCCGTAAAAGCTTTTGATACAAACCCGCTCAGGTAAGATATCTTTGTCATCATTTTTCTCTACAGAGCCTATTTAAGAGCCAATTATTATTATACTCGTTTTCAGTAACTGTTGGCAGTTTTTAAAATTGTCATCTATCATTTTCCTTTGTCCATCCGTAACACCCATATATCAAAAAACTGCAAGACGTAGCAACAAACGGTTTTCTGATTCGTAATCTACACAAAAGGTTAGTGGGCCTAAATAATTGTTTTGGAGTTCCTGTTTTGTCCGGAAGTGTGGCAAAACCGGAAGTTAACAAATCAAAGTCGGAATTAGGAAACAAAAATAGTACCATTCGATTCGTTTTAAAGAGTAGATAAAGGAATCATTGGTTTGAAGTTCCGGTTTCTACCGGAATTGGGCCAAAACCAGAAGTTAAGAAATCAAAGTTGGAATTAGGAAACAAAAATAGTGTCAATCGATTCGTTTTAAAGAGAAGATACCGAAATCATTGAGTTTCAAGATCCGGTTTCTACAGGAAGTGGAAGTTCCGGTTTCCAAAACCGGAAGTTAACAAATCAAATTCGGAATTAGGAAACAAAAAGTAAAGTCATTCGATTCTTTTTGTAGAGTAGATACCGAAATCACTCGGTTTAAAGTTCCGTTTTCTACCGGAAGGTAAGAAATCAAACGGAATTACGAAACGAAAATAGTGTTACTCGATTCTTTTTAAAGAGTAGATACAGGAATCATAAGGTTTGTAGTTACGGTTTCTACCGGAAGCGAGCCAAAACCGGAAGTTAACAAATTAAAGTCTGAATTAGGAAACAAAAAGTAGTGTCATTCGATTCGTTTTAACCCATTGACGTACGAATTGTTTTGTTCCGTTGGTGGCTTTACAGTTGGATTTAATTTTGCATAAAATGACACTCATTGTAAATAGACAATAACTTTTTTTTCTTTTAACCAATTCTCTTAATTTTTTAAAAATTTAGCAACCATTTAGACCAACGAATTACTTTTATTGTCTTTGAAATAGTTTTTTTTCTAAAAATTTTTAAACAATTTTTTTTCTTGTAAATGAATTTTTTTAAGTTTTTTTAATAGTAACTTAGAAATTTATAATTTTCTATAAAAACTTATATAAGGGCCATCTAGAGAATTCTTTCTTCTAAAAGACTATTTTAAATTTTAAAAAATTGGTTTATATGAACAATTTATGACCTATTTTCTAATCACCATTCTTTGCCGTTTTCACTTAATTACACATCAATATCCTGTCGGTAATGAAATTAATATTTTAGCATGCAAAGAATTTATTTAATAGTTAAAAATCATCGAATTAATGGAATTAATAATATTGAATATTCTGATTTGATATAAAATACCAAAAAATACGATAAATAACCTAAAAACACTTCACAAACACGCATTAACAGAATGTAAATAAACGCCATTTTTCAACTCATGGTGTAGGTTATTTTGATCAAGAAAATGAATTTTTTTTAAGTTTTTTTAATTGTAACTTAGAAATTTATAATTTTCTATAAAAACTTATATAAGGGCCATCTAGAGAATTCTTTCTTCTAAAAGACTATTTTAAATTTTTAAAAATTGGTTTATATGAAAAATTTATGGCCTATTTTCTTATCACCAGTCTTTGCCGTTTTGCGGCGTTATAACTGCCGTTGCTGTTATAACTAATTAGGTAATTAGCGATTTTCTGTTTTTTCTCACATAAACTTGTGAAAAATCGATTTTTTTAAGATTTCGGTCTTAGTATGCATTTAGCAACAAAGGTGTGTATAATCAAATTTATAGGAAATTAAAAGATCTACAACTTTTATTCAAAGCATTTTTCTCTACAGAGCCTAGTTTAGCGTGAAAGAGTGATTTTCCGTATGTTTAAGCCAAATTGAGGTTGATTTTCATTTTGCGTCTTTCACTCATGATTAAAATAAGGTTATGTTTATTGAGGTTAGTTTTTTGTTTATTTCTAATGTTTTATTACTAATGTTAGGATTATTGTTAATTGTTTGCATTGGCAAGAGAAACTTGTATGTTTCACTCCAGTTTTTTTATATAATTATGTATTTATTTTTTTTGTGTTACAGTGTTCCAGAAGAATTTCATTATCCTGTATTCAGTACCGCTATTGAAAACGACGAAAAACGTTTTGATACACTTATGAACATATTTGATAAGATTACGAACCCAGTGAGCAAAAGGACTGTTCTTCTTGCATTAGGCGCTACTACAATACACCGTTCACAGTGAGTACACCTTTTTGTTTTGTTCAGACACTACCCAAATCCGGATAATAAAACAATCCGAGTAATAACCGGATAATTGGGACACATTGGGGCCGGAACATTTTGGCCCAAGTAAACGGCTGGTCTTAATAAACGAATTCGTGAACTGTAGCGCATACGATACTGTATTTTATTAAACACTGGCAACCCCCGCTCGCTTCGCTTCACAGCAGCTAATGTAGGCCTCATTAAATTATTTTAAAACCTCTCTATATACAATATTTGTGGTTTTGTTGCCCTGTGGCAGCACAATCAATTGTTTTTCTGCACTTCGAGCTCTAGAAAGTTCGACATAAAGTTGTCCTTCAGTGAAGGAAGCACTCTTGTTTCAAATCGATGTCCACAGTTTTAAATGTTTATCCCTGCGATTTAACAGAATTAAATGAAATGCTTAGAAGAATACCGATGGAAAAGAAAGAGACAGTTGATATATGGCTGAGATAAGAGACAGTTATACGTGGGTGCGGTACGCAGAATAATTGGAAATATATGACTTATTCGCTACCTGTCGATTGAAAACAAATTTTTTGAAATACAGTACGAAAACAAAAATTTTCAAAATTTCCGAATTTTTAATGTTTTTGGAATCGAATGTTATACTTTGCGTTTTTCTATGAAATATAAAAGTTGAATCGTGTTTCTAGCCCAAAAAATACACCATCCAGAGGACTTAAAAAAAAGTGTTATGCACCCGATAAACTAAAACATGCGACATCGTCACAGTTTAAGTTGCTTAACTCACTTAATTGAAGTTACTTAAAGTTGCAAAATAGCCTATATTGATCAGGAAGCTCTAAGCTATGCAACAATGAAAGATTTTTTAAAATCAGTTCAGTAGTTTCTGAGATTAACACATACAAACAAACAAACAAACAGACGTTTCTTCTTTATTACATTAGTATAGATCACACACATACCTATATTTTACATGCAGTCCTATCTATTTGCACACGAAAAAAATAAAAGAGTATCAGAACAATGATTAAACTTTTTAGCAAAAGTTTTTTGCCATGTTTTAAGCTTTGGACCTAACACGTTGCGAAGTTACAATGGCGAACCATACACTCAGCGGTTCTGAACAAGTGGGTGCTTTCCTTCATGTTTTCTTTTCTGAGATGTCCACGATAATTTAATGCCCACTCTTGACTTATTTTATCTACTTGGGGCACGATACAAGCTATCGTACTTTTCGGTACACCGGTTAGTTCCGATATTTTACGTTGGCTTAAGTTAGGTGGATACGTTTTTATTTTGTTGAGAAGCTTTATTCGTTCACACAGTCACGTAGTGGCATTTTAACTCGCAAAGACGTTGATAGTAGGTACCGGTACTGTAAGCCTACCCATAAAAAGTCAACAAAATGCGTGAAACAAATGGGAATTAAAATAAATAAAAAAGTATGCCTGCAGATAACAAAACAACCAGACAGGAAAAAAATGTGCCACAGTACAATCATGAAATCAAAAAAAAACAAAAGAAGCATGGAATTATGAACGTTTTATGTACAGGATACATGTTACAAGTGACAATTAGCCATAAATTGCAAGGAGGCTATACAGCTTGCAAGGTTGGACAAACTAGTGGATATAACTCACTGAAATTCGTGCAACAACGATTATGTACAAGTCGTTACATAATTTATGAATGGATTCATAAATTATGAATGTACATAAACGGAAAGTACATAATGTTACTTTTCGCTGTCACCGGCGTCTTCACTATCAGTCTCACTAGTCTACCTAACCGCTTCCTTTTTTTTTACCAGATGTCAACAAAACTGTTGATGAATACTTCTTCACGTCTTTAATTACCTTCTTAAATTTTTTGAGTTGTGGAAAGAGAAACATGACAGTAGTTAGCCACTCGCTCATGGCTTTTGTTAACAGGCTGCTGGGAAAGGCATTTTTGTTTAGCTTCAACTTCACCGCATTATACTTCACTCCATATCAGAATTCGTTCAGCACTGTAAATAGCCTGCCCGCGTTTTCGAGAAACAAAAATTTCAGTTTCCGGTAACAACCAGTTGTATTCGTACAGTTACCTATAAAAGGTTCTGCAATATACTGTAGGCTACATGCTCTAGATATAGTTGCTGTGTTTGGTGTACTGAAATTAAAGCAGTCACGCATGCGCAATTATGCTGTTCCCCCTTTGCCGCTCGTTGCAAACAAGGGCAAACTCATGACCCAAGTAACTATAGGCTAGCTAATTATTGTGATTTTTACTTTCTCTTGCCTATTCACTCTAGTCTACTGGCGTTCTGCTCGACGACAAATTGCTATTTAGCAACCACGTCGCGCAGGTTGCGACTGACGCCGCTGGTGTAATGCACAAACTGCGGCGAATTGCTCGGAAGGACTGGGGCTTGTCTGCGGACAGTCTCAGTATGATTTATAAAGGTGTGTTCGAGAGCATGGTGACCTACGCGTCTGCAGTATGGGCTCACCGTTTGGACCGTAATAGAGGACTCATTCTAAATTTAAGGAGCGCCCAGCGCAGAGCCCTGTTGGTTTGCCCTGGAGCTTTTAGTACATGCTCCTACGAGGCTACCACCGTAGCGGGAAAGGCTCTCCCGGCGGATTTGAAAGTGCGAGTGCGTGCTGTAATGTGGAGATTGCGAAGGGGGCAGGAAGCCGAGATCTTCGGTGAGAGGTTCCGAGTCGCTCCGGCGGGTCGGGATCAGGATCCGGGGGGACCGGGTAATGTTAATGCCGACAATGTTATAAGGTTGCCCTAACCTGCTCTTAAGAAGAGAGTTGAAGCTCTCGCTCTTGAAGCATGGCAGCGCGAGTGGGACACCGCACATAAGGGAAGGTCTCTGTATGATTTCATCCAGGACCTGGGGGGATGGTACGCCTGAAGTGTTTCATTAAGGACATCGGGTGTCCGAGTCCTAACTGGTCACGGTGAGTTTGCTGCTTATCTAAAGCGGTTCCGCCTGCTAGCTGATGATTCTTGCGTCTGTGGGGAGGTCCAATCAAATACGCACTTGCTGTATGATTGCCCCGCTCTTGGGGGGCCCAGACGACAATTGGCCCTGGAGCTTCAAGGTCAAGGGGAAAATTGGCCTCTCACGGAACGTTCGAGTTTGTACCGCGAGGTGCATGCCCGGGCGGTGTGGGGGTTCCTTGACGAGGTAGCTACGTTCTACCGTCGTCACGTAGTATAACTAAGGGTTGTGTCCCTGCAACTGGCGTTTGACACTGAAGTCAAAATTTACAATGGTGTACAAACACTTTCTGGCACATTTTAAGGCGACTAGGTCCTAACTGATATTTTATTATTAGTTATTTTAATCTTCGACAATTCTACCTGACTGTTAGGACCCACATGTTTCTGACGCGAGCCTTGAGCTCGAAGAGACAACTGACAAGAGGGTGAGTATTGATACACACTCCCCAGGTCTGGCGACCTGGCTCCGACTCGCCCTCGAATAATTTTATTTTCTATAACTTGTTCTTTTAATTAAATTCAAGGTGACTGTCGCCGTCACAACGTTCATTAAGAGTTCTTAGGAACGGCCTCCAGGTCTATGCCATCCGGCGACCAATTGGAGGGGAGGTGGTGGGAGAAATGCCAGAAAACCATTCTCTTGCCTATTGAGTTCGCACTATGAGTGCGCATTGAGTTCGCCTATAGAGTTTGCAGCGTATTTAAAGCGGTTTCACCTGCTGGCTGATGATTCTTGCGTCTGTGGGGAGGTCCAATCTAATACACATTTGCTGTATGATTGCCCCGCTCTTGGGGGGTCCAGATGACAACTGACCCTGGAGCTTCAAGGCCAAGGGAAAATTGGCCTCTCACGGAACGTTCGAGTTTGTACCGCGAGGTGCATGCCCGGGCGGTGTGGGGGTTCCTTGACGAGGTAGCTACGTTCTACCGTCGTCATGTAAATTAACTAAGGGTTGTGTCCCTCGGCTATCGTCGAAGGCACTGAAGACTAAATTATATGGTGTACAAACACTTTCTGGCAAACTTAAAGGCGACTAGGTCCTAACTAATGTTTTATTATTAGTTATTTAATGTTTTAAATCTTCGACAAGGTTATTCTTGACTGTTAGGACCCACAAGTTTACTGACGTGGGCCTTGAGCCCGAAGAGGCACCCTGACAAGAGGGCGAGAAATGCACACTCCCCAGGTCGGTCGACCTGGCTCCAACTCGCCCTCGAAATTTTTATATTTTAACTAGTTTAATTTCAAGCAAGGTGACTGTCGCCGTCACAAAGTTTTATAAGAGTTCTTAGGAACGGCCTCCAGGTCTATGCCTTCCGGCGACCAATTGGAGGGGAGGTGGTGGGAGAAATGCCAGCAAACCATTACCATTCTCTTGCCTATATGTATATATAGGAAGGAAAGTATTGTGGAACATCGTAAGAACTTGAAACTTAAGTTACACACCACTGCCGAACCCAAAACGAACATTTTTATCAAAATTGGTCAACCGGAAGTAGGCTAGTAGTTTATTCGTGTAATTTTTCACTTTTTTGCGATTTTCTCAAAAACTGTTCCTACGATTTTTTTTAAAATCGCTTGATGTACTAAATTTTTTATGCTCTACAAGATATACCCTATCTTATAGATATACCCTATGGCGCCTACCCGGCGCCATGTTTGCTGAAATTCTTAGCGAGGCTGTTTTCACGTAAAAAAATTGTTTTTTTAAGATTACGGCTTTAATATGCATTTTAGCGCAAAAATGTATGTAATAAAAGTTATAGAGAATTTACAATCATACAACTTTAATTCCAAACATCTTTTTGTATAACGCTTAGTTTAGCGGTAATTAGCGATTTTCTGTTTTTTCTCACGAAAACGTGTGAAAAATCGATTTTTTTTAAGATTTCGGCCTTAGTATGCATTTTACGACTAAAGTATATATAATCAAATTTATAGTAAATTAAAATATCTATAACTTTTATTTATAGCATTTTTCTGTGCAGAACCTGGTTTAGCGTGAAAGAGTGATTTTCCGTATTTTTAAGCCACACCGAGGTAGATTTTAATTTTGCGTGTTTCACTCATGATTAAAATAAGGTTATGTTTTTTGAGGTTAGTTTTTTGTTTATTTCTAATGTTTTATTACTAATGTTAGGTTATATTGTTAATTATTTGCGTTGGCAAGAGAAAGTTGTGTGAGTGTTTCACACCAATTTTTGTTCTCAGACTGCAGGAGAGGATTAAAAACATGGAGAAAGACGAGCGGATAGAGTTATTGAAATCTGTCTACTACGAACTTGTACCACATTATTTGTTCTACACGAAATCCCTCAAGTTCTTCCTGGATCAGACAACTATTACCGCGTAAGTACTCCGCTAAAAGGTGTTCAACTTAAAACAGGCTCCATCACTTAGTTTATTCTGTAAATAGAACTACCCTCCAGTTTTTACTTTCTCTTCCCTACATGAATATATAGGAAGGAAAGTATTGTTTTCATGTCGATTTTTCGAAATCGAGTTTTCACCGGATCTACACGTTTTCAGACCCCCTGGACCCAAAAAACATGTTTTTAGCGATTGGTCTGTGTGTGTGTGTGTGTGTGTGTGTGTGTGTGTGTGAACAAAATATCTCAAAACGGAACATTGTACGAACTTGAAACTTAAGTTAGATACCACTAGAAAACCAGACACGAACATTTTCATCAAAATTAGTCAACCGGAAGTAGTAGTTTATTCGTGTAATTTTTCACTTTTTTGCGATATTCTCAAAAACGGCTCCTACGATTTTTTTTTCAATTGCCTCATTTACTACATTTTTTATGCACTACAAGATGGGGTAAGCGCCATGTCTGCTGAAATTCTTGGAGAGGATTTCTCTCGTAAAAAAATTGTTTCTTTCAAGATTGCGACTTTAATATGCATTTCAGCGCAAACATTTATATTATAAAAGTTGTAGAGAATTTAAAATCCTATAACTTTTATTTCAACATTTTTTTTGTATAACGCTTAGTTTAACGGTAATTAGCGATTTTCTACTGTAGATATCAGCCGTAGTATGCATTTTACTACAGAAGAGTATAATCAAATTTATAGAAAATAAAAATATCTAGAACTTTTATTTACAAAATTTTTCCCTACAAAGCTTTGTTTAACGTGAACGTGAGATTTTCCGTATTTTTAAGCCAAACTAAGATTGATTTTCATTTGCGTCTTTCACTCATGATTAAAATTACGTTATGCTTACTGAGGTTAGTTTTTATTTATAATGGTTTATTACTAATGTTAGATTACATTTGTCACCGGATGGCGACATTAAGTGGCAAACCTTATTTGTTTGGTGGCCCTGAAAAGGGCCGTTTAAGCGGTGGTCCTATGATGGGAAGCGTCGGTCGTAGTCGTCGTGGCGGTCGAAGAGTTGGGCGACGCGGCGTGTCGTCGTCCAGCGGAGACGTCATCTTCTTCCCTTCGCAGTAGTGCGTCGATGGCTGCTTCGTCGGGTCCGGTGGGCGTAAGGCTCGGTCGAGGGACCGCTGTGGGCATCGCTCGCGTTAGCGGGCGATGACGGTCCGGTCGACGGCTTACGGTGACGGGTCGACGAGCGGAAGTATCATCATCTCTCTTGCGGGGTCGTCGATTAGTTCTCGCTGGAGTCCGGCAGCCGTGTGCCGTGGTGGACGTCTTGTCGTTCTCTGGATCGGAAGCGGCGAGCCGGCGTGGTGGAAGCGGAGCCTGAAGAGTGACGGCTCGGCTACCGGGTTCAGGCCTAGCCTTCCCTTAGCGGCAGTTGGGTCCCCACTGCAGCGTGACAGTGGTGGCCCCCAGAGCCCCGCAGTGTCGGGTCGGCGTAGGCCGTCTGCCGATAGCGCGGCCGAGGCGGCTCTCTCCGGGCCGGCGAAGGCTGACCGGTGCGGGAATGTAGCGTCCACCACCGGTAGCGTAGACCAGGGATGGTGCGTCCGGTCTCGGCTGGGCTCATCTTCTTCTGTCTGGATCGGAAGTGAATCTCTCTGTGTCTGGATCGGAATTGAATCCCTCAGCTCAGTGCAGCGCTCTTTATATAGTTGCCGAAAGCGCTGTGGTAGAGAGCTGCGACTGGCTCGGCCTTGGTGACAAAGGCCTCTGTCGGTGTGGAGCCGTAAGTTTTGTCGGTGCGCCGACAAAGGCCGGAAGAAGTATTGAAGGCCGGCAACACAGTAGACTAAATGATTAATTAGAAGGGATTAATTAGCGGTGACATATTGCTATTTACTTGCATTGGCAAGAGAAAGTTGTGTGAGTGTTTCTTACCAGATTTTTATTGTTATAGATGGCAAGAGGACATTGCAATGGGACCGATAGCAGTTCTATATATACATATGCATGGCGCCACGGAACATGAGCTTAGTAAAGTAAGTAAAATTTTGACTTTCTCTTGCCTTATAATGAACATACCAAGTGTCCCAAAAGCCAGGGAACTGATTAATATTGCGACCCTTATCGTTAAAGTCCGTTTCGGGATCCAGGTAATTAAATAATTAATACACTAGAGTTTACAATTAAAAGATACGTAACCTGTACTACGCACCGTTAGCCATTCTATAAACACCCGTCAAAGATCAAACGGATACTAACTCACTGACCGCACCCGGGGCTCCTTTTATATAGGTTACATGAAAGAGGTTTCTCGAAAGACACAGAAATTCAATCAAAAAGATAATTCCAGAGTGGCAGAGAAATTCCATGAAAATAATAATGTACAAAAACCCTTTTTACTGGAAAAGTCTTAACCATTGTAAACAAGTAAATAGATCTATTGTGAATAGAATAAAAGGTGGTAATCAACTGACCCCTCATAAATAGTTGTACAACAAAAACCTTTTATAAATAGGTATACTTTTATTGTTACTTATTGCCCTATTGTTACTTTTTTATTCTATTATCTATTCTTTACAATTTTATGAATGAAGTACTAGAAATTTCTTGAACCATATTCGTCTTCGATATTGTCACAATATTTTGAATAAAGAGAAATTGCAAAATACATATTGTACCGTCTTTGCTGGAAGATATTGATTAATAATTAATTATGTGTTACATTAAGGGGAGCACTATAGGCCTACCTCCTATCAAACCCATTTTAAATTCGCCTCTTTCTAGGTACACGTTTCTAAGAAACCGTTAACAGTTAGGGGTTTAATTTTTTTTTGCCTTTTCTATAATATAATTTTAAGCTCTGGTACTAGAATTATTTATATAGAGCTAGCGATACCATTTCGAAAAAATTTTCTGGAAAAAGCAAAAACAATTTAATTATTTATTGTAGAATTTTTTATTTTATTTCGAACTTAGTAATAATACTGCAATGATTCTAGTACCATATGTCACAATTATACTGGGAAACATACTAAAAAAATTTCAACCTTCCAAGTCAAATAGTTTTTGAGAAAACTGTACCTTTACGGAAAAAAGTGAATTTGCGGGAAATGAGCTGTAAAGTTTTACTTACCCTAAAATCGGCCTGCACTATAATATTGATCTTCACCAAACTGTTCTTTTTCTTCAAATAATTTCCTGTTTTTTTTCTCTAGTCTTGCTTCTTTTGACACATTTTCCATTAGACATGAATATGGAAATTTTGTCACAGAAGCATTGGAAATATGAATCCCTTTTTCCACGTCATATCTTTCTGAAAAGGGGGTTTCCTCTACGGTTGCTATAAAAACTAAATATACGATTCATATGTTATCAAACCCACCGGGTTGGTCTAGAAGAGGTAAAGTCGTCGCCAAAATCAGCAGCTGTTTAACAGCTGATTTTCGGAGACGAAGGTTCCTGGTTCAAATCCTAGTAAAGGTAGTTACTTTTATACGGATCTGAATACTAGACAGTGGTTACCGGTGTACTTTGATGGGTGGGATTTAATTAACCATACTCTCTCAGGAATGGTCGGCCTGGGTCTGTATAAGAGTACACCTCATTTACACGTCATACACATCATCCTCATCTCATTTGGTCATGGGGTTGCTTATTAGTCTCAATTGAACAGATTGTAACGTACACAAATTTACTTTTATATGTTTCTAACGAAGATCCACATATGAAGAAAATTTTAAATGAAAACAAATGCAACCATCACATAAATAATTAATTAATAATTAATTTCTTTTCTTTACAACTAAGTGTACAATTTATTGCATGTAAAATTTTTATAAATAAGTTTATAAATAAGTTTATATTAAATGATTTTTTCTCATAAAATGATTAAATGATTTGGTTATTGTTTCGCGACCCCCCTATAAGACCCCCTTCAACGACCCCCAGGTTGAAAATCACTGCTCTAGAAACTGTAGAATAGCAGTCTATCATTCATAGTATCGTTGATCAAGATCAAAGATAAAGTCAATTGTTGGAGAATTTCAAATAAATAATTAAATAATCAAATAATTAATCATCAGAATGAATAATTTCCAGTTATTATTTTAATATTTTGAATCAAGAATTAAATATAGGAAACTAAAATTTAACAAAAAATTATTAGAAGTATAAGAAATAATATTCCAGAAGTCAAATATTTAAACTTATTGGAAGTGAAGCCACAAAACAAAATGAAAGTAGGCTATAATTTTAAATAAATAATTAAATTTTTTTTGTAATCCCTAATTTGTGTACGTTGCAATCTGTTCAATTCAGAACATTAAGCAACCCCATGACCCAATGAGATAAAAATGATTTGAATGACGTGTAAATGAGGTGTAGTTTTGTACTTACTCAGGTCGACCATTCCTGAGAGTATGGTTAATTGAACCCCAACCATCAAAGTACACCGGTAACCACTGTCTAGCATTCAAATCCGTATAAAAGTAACTACCTTTACTAGGATTTGAACCAGGAACCTTCGTCTCCGAAAATCAGCTGTTAAATTAAAATTAATTTAAAATAATTATTATAAAATAATAAAAAGGAACTTAGTAGAACATCAAGATCTAAATGAATTATGAAACTGAATTCAACAACCAACATAATGATTTTAAAACCAGCAGATAAAATTTATAAGAGAATGAATTAGAAGGGTAAAACTGATTGCAACAATGGGGGTCAAGTCCCCCATTCGATCCAGGCACACATAGGGCCTAAGCAGAGACTACAACAACTTCAACTCGTAACTATTAAACAACTTTCATCATATTTAAATATTCTGAGCTCAGTAGGCAGATATCAAATCAATTTAACATATTTTTATAATTGCAATAACTTAATTAAATATTTAGAATTATAATTTAAAGTGTCATCAATAAATAAAATCAATTTAAAAATGAAAGATCAGTAACTAAATTTTTGTAAAATAAATTTTGTCAATTCTTAATATAAGGCAATTCAACTGTTTTCAATCAATTAAAAATATTATTTTCAAGTTTAATCAATTGCGTCTTTCATTTTTACTATCTCATGCCTGAATATATAGGAAGGAAAGTATTGTTTTCATGTCGATTTTTAGAAATCGAGTTTTCACCGGATCTACACGTTTTCAGACCCCCTGAACCCAAAAAACATGATTTTAGCGATTGGTCTGTGTGTGTGTGTGTGTGTGTGTGTGTGTGTGTGTGTGTGTGTGTGTGTGTGTGTGTGTGTGTGTGTGTGTGTGTGTGTGCGTGTGTGTGTGTGTGTGTGTGTGAGTGAGTGAGTGTGTGTGTGTGTGTGTGTGTGTGCGTGTGAACATAATATCTCAAGAACGGAACATCGTACGAACTTGAAACTTAAGTTACATTACACTACCGGACCCGACACGAACATTTTCATCAAAATCCGTCAACCGGAAGTAGTAGATTATTCGTGTAATTTTTCACTTTTTTGCGATTTTCTCAAAAACTGGTCCTACGACTTTTTTTTAAATCACCTGGTTAACTAAATTTTTTATGCTCTACAAGATAGGGTCGGCGCCATGTTTGCTGAAATTCTTGGTGAGGCTGTTTTCACGTAAAAATATTGTTTTTTATACGATTGCGGCTTTAATATGCATTTTAGCGCAAAAACTTATATAATAAAAAATGTAGAGAATTTAAAATGCTACAACTTTTATTTCGAACATCTTTTTAACGCTTAGTTTAGCGGTAATTAGCGATTTTCTGTTTTTTTCTCACTAAAACGTGTGAAAAATCGATTTTTTTTTAAAGATTTCGGCCTTAGAATGCATTTTACGACAAAAGTGTATATAATTAATTTTATAGGAAATAAGATCTACAACTTTTATTCGTAGCATTTTTTTCTACAGAGCCTAGTTTAGCGTGAAAGAGTGATTTTCCGTATTTTAAAGCCACATTGAGGTTGATTTTCATTTTGCGTTTTTGCTGCCTGTCACGACGCTTGTCTAACACTGAACCTATTTCACGAAACTTTTAAACTAACTTCTGTATTACACTTTTAACTGGTGCTTCTTTTTGAAATTTGTCCATGAATTGTTGCCGACACAGCAGGAGATTTCGTCACTAAATAAGTTTCAATCACGAATACACGTTCTTCAACAGTTAAGCGCATTTTAACAAACAACAATACACGAATATGCAACCTAACATCACTTTGTTCAAACGTCAATGCTCGACCTTCACTGGTTCAACTGCAATACGCGGGAAATGAACAGCCATCCTCCCTCCATTCCACTCATACCAACATTACAAACAGTATTTAACCCGTTTCACACAAATTTATGCATTTCCCAAAAAATAAATTTTGTACAACCTAATGAGCAATGGGGCCTCTTTTAAGTTGAACAACCGTATAAGTTGTTATGTTTGTGTACTGAAATTAAAGCTGTCGCGCAGGCGCACTGATACTGTTCCCCCTTTACCCCTCGTTGCAAACAAGGGCAAACTCGTGACTTAAGGGGACCGTAACTGCCTGTATAACTACATGTTAAGTTTTTGCAACTTTTCACAAAAACTATAAAAATTAGAACCTTAATTTTTTTTTAAATTTAAACTTCAGACTTTTATTTAGTTCCGCACGGGAGCTTATTTTTTAATAAAGTATTAAAAATTGTTTATTAATTTTTATAAAAGTACAAATAATTCAGAGTGAAAAAATAATGAAAAAAATCGTAAAATATTTCCAATGAGCAATTCTTAAATAATCTTGCGTGCAGAACTAGCCCATAATGAGTAGAATGTGTCCTGAAAATTTCAAACAGATATATTTATTTGTTCCCGAGAAAACTTGTATAAACTTTCACAAATCATGATTTTCCGCAAACTGACTGTAAATATAGTAACTTATACTTTTTTAATAACGTCCAGCGCTCTAAGATGGTTGGTCTGGATCCTCTTCTTGAAGAAATAAATCTTCAAGTTCTTTTTTTATTTTTAACTCCTCTTCTCCTGAATTTGTTTTTCAAATTCAGACTTTTTTTTACCGCCTTCTTTTTGTCCTGAACCCAGTCGTTCCATTGCATGAAGCATGTTCTTTCCAGGTTTCAGCCCCACTTCTTCGTACAATGATAATATAATGTTTACTTTTGTAAAAATTGCAATATCACCATAAATAAAAATATATCAAAACATTCAGAATCTAGTTTCATAAAATGAAAAAAATATGTGAAAAAATTATTTATTCCCAGTTACGGTCCCCTTAAGTGACTATACCATCCGACCATTTTCCGTCGGGTTATTGCAATAGTTTTTGCCATAAGTGAAGGGTACGCCTTTTGTCACCGGCCGGCCATGCGACATGACACGTCGTCGTCTCTTGAAATGGATTTTTTACTGTTTTTCTATTACAGGTATTTTTTATGTTTTGCAGGCGAGGGCTTTTATACACGGAATCGATCCAAATTTGGGTGCGAACAGTGACTTGCATTTAGGATTTGCGTTCGCTAACGAGAATCTGAGATGGGTGGGTCAAGAATATAACAAAGCCGTAACTAAATTTACACCTAACCATGTTGCCGTGGCTCCCCCACCAACTCTCTTAGGACATTTTGGAACATTTTTTTCTGGAAAAAGCAAACTAATGACACCAGTGGCAACAACTAATAAGGAAGACTTACTGCATTACGACGATCTTCATTCTGTGCTCAGTCTCAAGTGGCAAGACGTCGAAGTAGTAGTCGCGCCTGAAACGTAGAAACAACCTCCTTGCAATCGGTACGTAGAAAGCATCTATCTCTCGCCCCCTCTTCATTACTCTCTCTCTCTCTCTCTCGTTCTTTCTTTTCTCCTCTCGCTTTCTCCCACTTTCCCTTTCACTCTCTTTCTATTTATCTCTCGCTCTCTCTAACTCTTTTCCTTTCTCTAATTCTATCTCTCTCTCCCACTCTCTCATTACCTCTCACTAGATATTTCTCTCTCGCTCTCTCTAACTCTTACCCTTCCTCTCACTCTATCACCTTCTCCCACTCTTTCGTTCCCTCTCACTCTCTCTAACTCTTTCCTTTCCTCTCACTCTATCACCTTCTCACGCTCTCTCGTTCCCTTTCACTCTAGATATTTCTCTCTCGCTCTCTCTAACTCTTTCCCTTCCTCTGACTCTATATATTTCTCTCTCACTTTCTCAATCTTTCCCTTTCTTTCTCTCTCTCACTCTTCTCCTTCCCTCTCACTTTCTATTTCTTTCTTGCTCCGTCTAACTCTTTCCATTTTTCTCACTCCCTCTTCCTCTATCTATTTATCTCTCGCTCTCTAATTCTTTTCCTTTCTCTCAATCAATCTCTCTAGCTCTCTCTAACTTTCTCTCTCTCACCTTTTTCTACATCTCTCTCGCTCTCTCTAACTCTTTCCCTATCTTTCTCTTTTTTCCTCTCTCTCTCTGGCTCTCTTTCATTCTCTGACTTTATCTCACACCCACTCTCTCTCCTCTCTCTTTTCCACCCTTCTCCCCCTCTCTCAATCTCTTTTCTCTTTCTGTCCCTTCTCTCTTATTCAGTATCTGACTCACTCTCTATTTCCCTCTATCTATTTATCTCTTGCTCTCTCTAACTCTTTCCCTATCTTTCTCTCTTTTCCCCTCTCTCTCTTTCATTCTCTGACTTTATCTCACACTCACTCTTTCTCCTCTCTCTTTTCCACCCTTCTCCTCTTTTCCCCCTCTCTCAATCTTTTTTCTCTTTCTACCTCGTCTCTTTCATTCTGTCTCTTACTCACTTTCACTCGCTCTCTTTCCCTCTCTCGGTCTCACACTATAAAAAAGTTACTTTAAATGTTTTTAATTTTGTTAAGCCTATTTTTGTTAAGCCAGCGTTTCCTTTTTGGTTTATTTTATTTCCGCATTTGCAGAGAAGCGCACGATAATCTCTAGATTTTTTATATTTTTCAAATTTAAGTTACATTAACAAAAGAAAATTGTGATTGTTTCAAACCATATTTTTAAAGATATCCCTAATAATCAATTTTTTTGTCATCAGTCTCTCGACTGGTTTGATGCAGTTCTCTAATCTGTTCTATCTGGAGCAAGTCGTTTCATTTCTACATACCTGTAACACCCTACATCTTTTGTAATTTGCTTTACATATTCTAATCTTTGCACCATTCTAATATTACCCTCCATTATTGATAGATGTCTTAAGATATGCCCCACTAGCCTATCCCTTCTTCTGGTAAGATGCTTCCATATACTTTTTTTTCATCCACTCGCATAATAACCTCTAAATTACTTGTTTTGTCCACCCACCTAATCTTTAACATTTTCCTATAACACCACATTTCAAAAGCTTCTATCCTCTTCTTTTCTACAGCCTCTATCACCCACGTTTCACTCTCGTATAATGCTACACTCCAAACATATTGTTTTAAGAAATTTTTCCTAATCTGTAAATCAATGTTTGTAGTCAGAAGCTGTCTTTTATTTCGAATAAATAACTAACAAATTGAATTTTATCTATGTTGCAGAAATGATAACGAATCGGAATTGAAATTTTAAAGAAAGAATTAATTATCAATGGATCACTTACGACTTATATTGTTTAAAACAGAGTACAACTTAATCAATTTTAAAAAAAGATAAATTTTCGTTATAAACTAAAGGTATTCTCAAGGTTATATCACATGTTATCATAGGTTATGTAGCGTCTTAACCTGTTTGTAATATCACGGGTAATGCAATAGCATTACCCTTGATATTACAAACAGGTTAGATTAAGTAATATTAAGTTAGGTTAACAATATTAAGGTATAAGATTTTACATTTAAGACGCAATTCATTCTGAAATTACTAGGGTGATTCGGAAAGTAAAGTCGTTTTTCTTTATTTTGAAATTTTGTTATTATAGTAACCAAACAAAACGTTTTTACAACATACCTGATAAAGTTTTTAAAGAGTTATTTTAAAAGTTTTGTTTTTAAAGTATTTAGCCTAGAGTTTTTAAAGAAGATAAAAATTTTTTGTTAACTTTATTTTGGTTCTTTAGCACATTTCACGTTCCCTTAAAACTTGTTACAAAGAACGTAGACTGCATTTTAAGAAAAGTGAATTTTTTAATTTTGACCAATTATTAGAGTATTGTAACAATAAAACCATTATTCTTTATTTTTTACTTGCGTCTTAAATTGTATAAAACAATTCTCGTGCAGTGCAAGTAGGCCTACTACCTTCACAAAAATTAACCCATCAATATCACAAGGGCAGTTCAATCTCTCAGCCTGCACGTTTGTTGCGACAGAAAGCAACTCGTTTCTTCATACATGTATAGAAAACCATAACATTGACAGATAATTATTTAATACTAAGTGATTTTATTATACAATACCGAGTGATTATCATGCAGTATTGAAATATAATTATGTAATAAGTAATTATCATATAATATTCAGTGATTATAGTTTTAATATCAAGTGATTTTCATAAAATATTAAGTGATTATCATACAGTATACTTACAGTAATAGGAAATAATATTTTAACTTATTAGACATCAAAACAAAAGTAATTCATTTTAATAGATTAGGTTAGGTCTTGAAATGATAGGCTACAGTACAACTTCGTTTTTCTGGACTAAATGGAGCCAAAGGCAAACCAGATAATACGCACAATAAATCCTGAAATAATCTTACCATTTATTACGATAAAAAATTATGTTTTGTAACAATATTAGTACTGTCGCCAGCTGTCCCATTAAATATCGTCGTCTAGAGACGGTCCCGGAGCCTGCCACAGAGAGCGCATCCAACGCGCAGCAACCAGTGTAACCCCCGCCGACTTGAAGTGGACTCGCCGGCGAGGTATATAAACAAATGTTTTGAACCGCTAACCTCACTCACTCGCCAGCTCCCGACCAGGAAAGAACAAGAAATGAAGAGGAAGCCCAGCAGAGACGAGCCCGGACGCAGCCATCCCTGGTCGACGCTACCGGTGGCGGACGTCACATTCCCGCACGGTCAGCCGAAGTAAGCCCGTGCGTGCCGGCAGACACCACGGTGAAGAGTGAGTCCGGCGCAGGACCGGAGGTAACCGCCTCGGCCGCGCTATCGGCGGACGGCCTACACCGACCCTACACTGCGGGGCTCTGGGGCCACCACTGCCACGCTGCAGTGGGGACCCAACTGCCGCTGAGGGAAGGCTAGGCCTGAACCCGGTAGCCGAGCCGTCACTCTTCGGATACCGCGCCGCACACGCCGGCTCGACGCGTCCGGCCACCATCAAGAGCGACACCGTTTACAGAAGAAACGGCCCTTTTCAGGGCCAACCATCCTGCATGGCGAGGCTTGGCCACGTGCCGTCGGCGACAGTACATAGAAATTGTTTAAAACATTAAAAAAATACAAAAATAATTTTTGACATTATTTTTTAACAAAGAATTCATCCAACGTCTTTTATTTGAATAAAGAGCAAATAAGGTCAGAACTGGGTATTTACAACTTGAACGAAAAGATAAAGGATTATCACCAAAGTTGGAGACAACACATGGCAAGGGTGTCAGATCACAAGATGCCTAAGCAGGTGCACTGGTATACTCCAGAAGGGAAAAGGGATATCGGTAGACCAAGGAAAATTTGGAGGTATAGTTTGTTCGCGCTAAGAGCTTGCCTGAAGTAAAGAAACCGCTCTGATACCGTACAGGTTGCCCCGAAAAGTTTTCCATTCAATAATTAATAACCAGTAAAATGTTATAAAATTTACTTATTTTAATTATTTCATTATGAGATATAGTCTTCTTTTCAAATACTCAAATCCGACTGATTTTAGTAAATGTTAGAGCGACGTTCTTTTAAAATGTGGTAAATCCAAATCCTTGTTTAAGACAGATAAAAGTTTATTAAGCGTAGGAGCTTCCTTATTTTGGAAAAAACTGAACTTTTAGTCGAACTGCAGTTTTAATAAATTCGTCGCACTGTTCAAAAACTGGTTTGCTTAGTTTCCTTTTCTTGCTAGATGTCTGCAACTTGCCACTTTCTTTCATCTCATTTCTTATACCGTGTACACTAAATGTAGACACGCTCGTCGATTCTGATGACATTTTTCTACGTCTTTTAAGGCCATAGTAGGATACTTTACGCATAAAGAATTAAATAACATTGTAAATTATAATTTTTTGCCCACTTTTTAGAAGTTGTCCTCGTTTATGTTTTATAACTGAAGTTGAAGCGCCGTTATTCATTATTACTTACTAGTGTAACAAAATAAAAAGATATACTCACACATGCCCGAATCCCACTCGGGCATGGCATTTTTTCATACGTTACGAAAAATTCATTTCATCCTTCACCGTCTGCATTAGCAGCAATTTGCAAAACAGTTGGACGTTAAACCAAAAAAAAAAAAAAAAAAAATACACACAATAACAACGAAGTTGAGGACAAAGTCACACGGATTAAAACAATATTAGTAAAAGAAGGAAGAAAATATTTTAAACTGATAAATTACAAATAGCACCAAGTACAAACTGCATACACATGAAGTAGGATGTTTATGTAACAACAACCAAGTTGAGACTGATGGAATGAGTAATACAATATACGATCATGGTGGAATTGTTTCATTATTTTAACTGAAAACAATAATGTTTAAATAAACTGTTTTCAATTTTATTTAGGCTACGCGCAGTTGTATGAATAGCCATCAAATATCATTATTATGTATTAGTCATCCTATATCAACTGTGTACTAACACACACACCCCATCAGCAATACAAGGACACATGTACACTACTACAAAAGGAGAGGTTCATTTACTTCAGGCAAGCTCCAAGAGCGAACAGACTATAGATTATATACTGTGCGAGTTCAGAATAGGAAGAAGAAGAAGAACATCCAAAGATCCAATCAACGAGGTTTTTACTGTATTTAAAATATATTTCAAGTTGATGTCAGTAAATAAAACTACTAAATTAGTATGTTTTAAACGTGTTTATTTTAATTTTATAATATTATAATGATTTAATTTAAGACAACAAAAAAAACAAGAATGTGATAGAAATATCAGATTAGGTTGAGTCTACAAAACGATTTCTTTTGTAAACCCAATGAAACATTTCACAAAATCATTAGAGCCAACTTTTCATCATACTTAACCAAAAAAAACCACAATAGGTTTATTGAAGTATACAGGGTTTGTCCGTAAAGTAATGAGACTCGTTCAAGTAAAAATAATTGGGTCTTTTCCGTTTGTGTAAGCCACTATCAAATCCGAATTCCCTGAAGGTTGCACAAGTGTTCATTTCTCCCACTCACTGCCTTACTGAGACAGACGCACGCACGCGTACATACGTCCGTCCTAGTCACATTTTATTCTAATTTTTTACATTAAATTATTATTACATTACGATTACGTTATATTTTTTAATTATTGGGAAAAGAAAGCCTGAGTGTTTTACAAAGAATTTTTTAATTTGTCACATTTTCTGGGATTATGCAATAACTCCCTTTTTTAAAGGAACTCTGCAGCATCATCCTCCGTCCGAACATTATTAAGTAACTACAAAATTCATTGTAGACTGACTATGCAGACTTTGTAGTAATTGACTGTGAAATCGAAGTGGTTGACATTAAGCAGGAATATTGCTAGCATTTATTTTATATATTATCTCTGGTTGCTAGTCAAGATTGGCACGCTAGACGCAGGAGTGGGAAAATTGTGTAACCCTTCAGGGAATTCGGATTTGATAGTGGGGCATACAGAAAACGGAAAATACCCATATAATTTGTTGATCTGATCAGTACACCTTGTTAAAAGTCTTGTAAATAGTCTCTCTAGGGATTGACAACGCACATCACTGCCAAAGTGTTTGCAGCTGCCGTTAAACTCTTTCAGAGACGCTGTAACAGCCCATTTAACCCTTTCAGTGCCAACGTCCAGAAAACAGGACGTCGATATATTTAACGTAGTTATAACATCCGGGATGTTCAAAAGTTATGCATAAAGTGCAAACATCCGGATAACCGAACATTTCCAAAAAAATTTAAAACAAAAATTAATAGAATGTATTTTGAAACCGCCTCCATTGCGTCGTGACTAGTGCGCTAGCCTACAAAGCGAAAGGTCCCGGGTTCGATTCCCGACTAGGGTCTGGAAATTTCAACACATTAAAACCATCGTTAAGGTACCAAAACCCACAGTAGTTGTTAATGACCACCACCACCACCACCAAGCAGCTGTCGATGCAACTTTAAATAAACTAATAAAAACTACTTAGAATATCTTTAGTGTTATTAAATATGAACACAAAAAAAATTAATTTTTAACAGGACATTTTATTTTTCTGTAACGTTGACATTTTGGTCGCCAATGGCAGGCTTACGCCTGCAAGTTTTTGTAATAAGGGCTGGCACTTTTTCTACACCCTTATTCAAATTTAATGGGACTTCAGATCAAACTTTTAAATATGGTTTCGGTACTGAAAGGGTTAAAGGTACCCGGAACGAAAGAAATTGAAAATTTTCACATTTCTGGTTTCTTGAAAATTATTAAAACTCAGAAAATTTATAAAATCATTTATTTTTTTATAAGTTGGCTTTAATGAATTTGTAATAGTTTGTATAGGAAAGTTCGATGAGAAAATCACTGAGACCAGTTTCAATGAATGAGTGAACAAATCACATCAAGAAAATTTCACCAATTTTCATCAATGAATATAAAACAAAATAAAAAATTGGTCAGTGATTTTGTCTTCGATAAAATATAAAGAAGAGAAAATATAATAATTGTTGAATTTATTGGTGTATGTACCATTTAATCAGTGTACAAGTACATTGATATATAATAAACAATTTCTGAAAAAAAAATCAGTTTTATTTATTTATAATTATCAACATAGCATATTCAAATAAAGTTGAACCCGGTTTAAAGGCTTTGGACTTTACGTACCTCCTTTCTGGAACTAAGGTAAAATTTACTGTACAGTTATGTTTTAATAATCACGTCGTGATTCTGTAAAAATTCACATAAGAACTTTTGCTAGCCATAACAGATAAGTAGAGTGCCAAATTATTTACACTCAATCTGTTCGTTGCAGGGCTAAAATAAATAGTTGTTTCTTTTTTTTCTACTTGCATCCAGGAGACTCCAAAGGGAGTATAGGACATGTCAAGATAAAACTGATAAACTGAAAGTTTATCACCAATGATAAAGTCATCACTTACCACCAGAAAATTGTTTTTGCTACTGCTTACTTCAGTAGGCTTGTCATGAACCCCATTGAATCAAATATCACACAAAATAAAAAATAAAAAAATCAAACATAATGATAAATTCATCATTTACCAATAATTTTTTCCTGCTACTGCTTAACTCAGTAGGCTTGTCATGAACCCCTTTGTATCAAATAGTACACAATATTTGTTTAATTAGAAGTTAAATATTTTTCAATCAAAACTATTTAGAAAGGAATTCGTGCACACTGTAAAATGTTTCATCAATCAAATATTGTTTTAGCTTTTTTTTTAAAATGACTTAAATTGTCACAACTTTTTAAACCTTGTGGCAATTTATTGATGTATTTTCTACCTGCATAAGTTGGTTTTTGTTCAAACAATTTAGTGTTGTGATTAGCAACAAAATAATCGATTCTGTTTCTTGTGTAGTGGTTGTGAACATCTAAATTCCGTAAAAAGGTATTTTTCTTTACGTACATTATCACTTCAAAAATGTACAAAGAAGGAACTATGAGTAATTGCAGCTCTTTAAATAGTGATCTGCATGAGGTAAGGTGGTTGACTCCCATCATACACCTAACAGCTTTTTTCTGTATTTTAAAAACTCTTTCCATGTTACACTGTGATGAATTACTCCATACTAATATGGCATACCTGATATGAGATAAAATTAAACCATGATAAGCTGCTACAAGCAATTTTTTATCATTTAATCTGGCAATTTGTTTTAATGCAAATACCCCAGATGATATTTTACCACAAATTTGATCGGTGTAATAATCCCATGATAGGGTCCTATCTAGTGACACTCCTAGAAACTTCACTGTTTGCACATGATCTAAGATATTATTCTGTATAAAGGCATCCACTTCTCTGTTTTCCCTTACATTGTGTTTGTTTTTGAACTGTAAGTACTGACACTTTTTCCCATTAACTGTTAACATTAATTCATTCAGAAATTATGGTCATGGTCATTCAGAAATTATGACATGGTCAGCCGATTAAATGACTGAATCATTTAAGAACAAAAAAGGTAGAGGTGTAAGACACTAATCAGAGTTATCTTCTCTGAAAGTAATGAATTTCATTATACAGCCAGACCCTGTGGTGAATGAAGTGAAGGCGTCATTTGCAGAGTGGAAAATATGTGCTTTTCAGAGGGCATGCTGATAAGCGTACTTTTCCACTCAGTAGGGAAGGCAATGGTAAACCACCTCCTTGTAAATCACTCCTGGTAAATCACTCCTTGTTTTACTTAGTAATGCCTCTACAAATAGCAGGTGTTAAGTAATGCCTCGCAATGATTTAAGCCGTGTGTAACAATACTAAAATGGATTATTAGGAGGACCAGCCCGCATTTAAGGTTGTCCGCGGACAAGACAAAGGGTGAATTAATGCAAGGAAAACAATAGGGAGATAACAACCACTCGGATAACAGAACAATGACATACACACATGTGCTTACCTTGATACATTGGCGCCTGTAGCCTCGCATCTGCCGAACTGCCGTCACTACACGTTATAACAAGTTGAATACTTAATTGAAACATATAAACACACCGCACAAAACATACAAATTACTATTGATAATTGCTCACAACATAACATAAGCCTTGCGTTTAAGCCTTACTAGCGTCAGCCACGCTAGTCGAAGAGCAGAGAGCAAACACACCCGTGATAGTCACGGTTCATTATGCGAGTGAGAGTGGAAGGAAGAAAACGGAAACAGGTGGGGGAAAGGACACAGAGATTAAAGGCGCGTAACCCGGGTAATGAATGCCTTAACATAACCGCCCGCCAAATCATTGACAAATGATTTCCAAAACAACGAAAAATAACGGGGCCGCCCGCCCTGAACCAACGCAGGGAGCGGAAACGAAGCAACTAAAAGCCAAAACGAACGAGAAGCCTAGCACACAAACAAAAGCCTTGAAAACCCGCCCGCCGTGAAGTCCCACGGGAGGGAATAAGCGAAGCAGCGAAGAAGAAGCCTGGAGACGAAACGAAGCCTGATGACGAAGCCTGAAGACGAAGCCAGAAGACGAAGCCTGAAGACGAAGTAGCAGAACGGAACATTTTGATGTGGCGTGATGCACGCGCGGGTGCACCCGGCCGACGTCGAACGGACATTTTCCACAGCCTGCGCGGAGGCAAACGGAAGCGGAGTATCTTGATGTGATCACCAGCGAGGGCTGGCAACCAGTAACGACGCAAAAAACAAAAAAAAACGAAGAACGAAGTAAACAGCAGAAGAACGAAGAAAGTAAACGAAGAACGAAAACGAATGGAGATGAAACTGAATCTAATTGTCTGGTAAGACAATCAGTTTCGAGACGGGCCGAACGTAAATGCCCTGTACGGTTTTAATTTCAGCAGTGCGAATAGTGTTGTCTTTGCCGGGAAAAACGTTAGTAATTATGCCCAGTGGCCATAAAGCAGGAGCAGTATTTAAATTTTGCACAATAACTGTGCAACCGATTTTAACGTTGGCACAAGCGCGCGACCATTTGTGGCGCTGTGTTTGGGTATGTAAATAGTTACGAGACCATTGTTTCCAAAACGAACGAACGAGAGTTTTGAGTTGTTCCCATCTGGATGAAGGTTGCAACTGGTCTGGAGCGGTGCCTTCGGGAGGTTGAAGTAATGAAGTTCCGGTGATGAAATGTCCAGGAGTTAGCATTAATTTTTCTTCGCAGGGATCCGAAGAAAATTGAAACAACGGCCTGCTGTTTAGTACAGCTTCGATACGAGCGAAGAGAGTAATATACTCTTCGAAGAGCAAAGGTTTATCGCCGATGAGTCGATTTAAACAATGTTTTGCAGATTTGACAGCTGCCTCCCACAAGCCTCCAAAATTAGGTGCGGATGGTGGGTTGAAATGCCAGTTAACTTTCAATAAGGCAAGGTGATCGCCTATCGCAGTAGATGAGGCGCGAATTTGTTGATAGATTTCGGCTAACTTATTTTTAGCGCCGACGAAATTTGTACCATTGTCCGAGTAAATGTGAGAGGGCAAACCTCGACGAGAAACGAAGCGGTCTAAAGCCGCGAGAAAGGCATCTGTTGATAAGCCTGACACGAATTCGAGGTGTACAGCCTTAGTAGACATGCAAACAAATATACATAAATAGCCTTTAGAAATTGATGACTTTCGCAATCGATTATTTTTCACAAAGAATGGACCTGCATAGTCAACTCCCGTTGATGAGAATGCTCGGGCAACAGCAACACGAGAAGAAGGCAAATTAGACATAATTGGCTGTGAAGGGCGTCCGCCGTATCTGATGCAGCGAACACATTGGTGAATGCGCTTACGAATTACGGTTCGAGCTGATAAAATCCAAAATTGTTGAAATATGAATGCTTGCGTAGTGCGCGGCCCAGAATGTAATGAAAGCCGATGGAAATAATCACAGACTAGTTCAGTAAGATGACTGTGCTTTGGCAACAGGATAGGATGTTGCGCTGTTTTAGCAATATCTGAGCGATTTAAGCGACCGCCTACAACAAGAATGCCTTGATTATTTACATAAGGCGACAATGAAATGATCGATTTGCACGGCAGCTTGCCATTAGAGATTGCCTGAATGTCACTAGCAAAGTACCGAGACTGAGTGAGTTTAGCGCATAGAATTGCTGAGTTATTAATCTCCTCAGCAGTTAAGAACGGTGTAAAATTAACAGAAGGAGTTTTTAAACGTTTAATGAAACGAGCAACATAAGCTAGTACTCGCAGCATACGAGAATACGAAGAAAATCTGAATAATATTTCGTCGGAGTGCGAATGTTCGTTGGAGACGGCGAGACATATTTTTTCTTGCCGTAGGTCAAGTTTTTCAGCAGCGATTGACGGAACGACAGGTGCAGGCCAGCCAGTAGACTGCGTGCGATAAACAGGTGGGCCTTGCCACCAAAGCGGATGATTTAACAAGTCAACAGAATTAGAACCGCGCGATGCGACATCAGCGGGGTTTTGATCGCTAGAAATGTGTGACCAGTGTTCTATGTTGGTCAACTCAAGAATTTTATGCACCCTATTGGCAACGTACATTTTTAAACGGTGTTGCGGCGTTTGTAGCCATGCTAACACAACACTGGCATCAGAAATAGCCTAACTTCACAACAAGAAATAGAATTTTTAAAACTTGACAACGATTCAAATAAACGCGCTAAAAAGAGAGCGGCACACAGTTCAAGCCTTGGAATTGTAACATTTTTTAGCGGCGACACTCGACTTTTAGATTTAAGCAAAAATACACTGACTGAGCTGTTTGTTTGTACGTGAAGGTAAATGCACGCAGCATACCCCTTTTCCGAAGCATCACAGAAGCCTAATAACCGATATTCAGCTTGGTTGATAGAAATTAGCCTAGGTAAACGGAAGCCTTGTAGCACAGATAACTCGGACGTGAATTTGTTCCAAGCATCGTCGAAAAGTGGAGGTAATTGATCGTCCCATTGCAGGTTACTATTCCAGAGTTGTTTTAGAAAGTTTTTTATCCAGAATGTAAGAGGCGTGAGGAAGCCAAGCGGATCGAAGATTTTAGCAAGATATGATAACACTGTTCGTTTAGTAGCCTCTGAATCGAATGGAATAACACGGTATGAGAAGGAATCGCTAGCAGGGTCCCATTGAAGCCCGAGAATCTTGATCGCCGAAGTATCGTCGGAAAAGCTGATAGGATTTTCAAGATGATCGTTTGGAAATCGCCGTAGTAGCTCTGCATTGTTTGAAGACCATTTGCGCAACTCGAAGCCTCCTCGAGCGAATAATTCAACTAATTGAGAAATAAGCAGTTCTGCTTCTTTGTAGTTAGAAGCGCCGGTTAGAATATCGTCTACGTAGGTATGCGATTGTATGGCACTTGAAGCCAACGGAAAAGAAACGCCTTCGTCTTGTACTAGCTGAAGCAGAGTGCGCTGAGCTAAATACGCAGAAGGTTTAACGCCATAAGTGACAGTGTTTAATTCATACTCCTGAGGAGCGGAATTAATGTCAGAACTATAGAATATGTGTTGATGAAAGCGATCTTCAGGCCTAACAAGTATTTGCCTATACATCATTTTAATGTCCGAACAAACGACAATTTGATGTTTACGAAATGAAGTTAAAATCTGACAAATGTCCCTTTGTAGCTTGGGACCGGACAATAATTGGTCGTTTAGCGAATTGCCTTTAAAATCAGGAAACGAGGCGTTGAACACAACCCGAATTTTACCATTAGGCTCAGCAGTTTTAAACACACCATGGTGCGGTATTACATAGTTAGAAGGAGCAGGCGCGATTGACATGTGATTTAAATTAATATACTCACGCATGAAGGCGTGGTACCTTTGTTCGACAATTGGCTGTTTAGCAACTTTAGCGGTAAACTTTTCAGCAGCACGTTTTGCAATTTCTCGGTTGGAATCTAAGTCGACGGAATTATTTTTGAATGGTAGCGCAACCATATAACGCCCTGATTTGTCACGAGAAGTTGTGGCGGTGTACAATTTTTCGCAGTGCTCATCATCCGGGTTAACGACTGGAGTGGTGGCAATTTCTTCCGAAGCCCAAAAACGTTGCATGATCTCCGGAAGCGATTCAACAGCAGCGAAAAGCGATGTACATTCTTGCATGGAGTCGATGTCGGACAAAGCCGGTAGTTTCCCGAAAATAACCCAACCGAATTCAGTAAAGATGGCCGATGGAGTGCCTTTAATTATGGCATTACTATGCGATAAGACAATATGCGGAAAGACTTCAGCTCCCAATAGAATTTCGATGGGACCAGAGTGTGTAAATTGGTCGTCAGCAAGCAATTTGTCAGAGAATAATTTGCCTAGTTTATCTGGTAAACATACGGAAGGTAAATTGTTGGTTATTTTCGAGATGACTAGCGCCTCAGTACTTAAACGGAAAGCCTTGTTTTTATTGGATGAAATAACAAGCTGAGTTGAACCTTGTATTTCCGCTGAAGCTGCCGAAATGCCGAGCAGGCTTTGTCGGCACGGAGTTATTACAGAATTGAGTACATTAGCTGCACGAGTAGTAATTAAATTAGCCTCTGAACCAGAGTCAAGAACACAGCGAAGAGGTTTGTAATCACCATTAGCCGATTGAACTAAAATAACGGCAGTGCCTAATAAAACCTTTTGATTGCCTGATCTACATGATAACGAATTATTATTTATTGTTTCAGTTGAAGTACTGTTGTTAAAAGCCGGTACAGAAGCATCGATGTTTGAACGGTTTGTTTGACAATTGTTAGCCTGAGGTGCAGACGAAACGTTAGGTTGACTTGGAAACGATGATCGGTTAGGCCTGTTAGATTGGCCAGTGGTAACATGTTGTTTATTAAGTACAACAGCAGTGGTACTATTTTCTCGCACAGTATTTGTATTTGAGTTACTTTCGGATAAGTGCAACAGCGTGTGATGGTTAGCTGAATTGCACACACGACAAGTTTTAGTAGATTTGCAGTCGCGCCTCGCATGTTTACCTAAGCATCCGAAACATTTATGCATTTGAAATATGGCCTCGTGACGCGCATTGACAGGCATACCGAGAAACTCTGTACAATTGAATATATTGTGTGCAGAAGAACTACAAAATTGACATTTATTTACAGCCTCATTACTAGCACTTGAATTGCTGCCTACTAATAACGAGTGTTGACGCCTAAGCAAGTTAGGTGACGAGTTGTTTATACGAAAGGCCGGTTTATGAATAGCCGGTTTGACGAGATTCGGTTTAGCGCCGTTTGAAACAATAGCGTCAATGTTTTGCGCTTTGTTCAGCATTTCAAAGGATTGCATTCTGGAAGTCACGAAATTTAATAGTTCAAAATAACTTGGAATCTTAGTTGCATCGTGTTGAGATTCGAATAATTCCCTCGTGGTATTATCCAAATTGTTGTACGCCATAGAAAACAACAGAAAGTCCGCTAAGTTTATATTTAATAGCTGAAGAGCGCCAACGGCGGAAGTATGAACGCTGACAAATTGTTTATAATTTTGATAGGATGGACTTGCGAATTTATCGAAATTACTGATTTGTGAAAAATGCATATGAGCGACACGCCTGTCGTTAGCGTACCTGTTGTTAATTAATTGGTAAGCTAATTGGTAATTTGCAGAAGTCAAAGGTAGATGAGATATTATTTGCAACGCCTCACCACGCAAGCTAGATCTAAAATAATGCAATTTTTGAATATCGGACAGTTGTTCGGATTTATGTACAAGTTCATTGTACAACGATATAAAGTTTTGAAATTCAGACAGATTTCCATCGAAACTAGGAATTTTTATTTTTGGAAGACATGTTGCCGGTGAAATTGCATTAGGTTTGATGTCGATTAAACTGGTATTAGACATGCTGGTGATAATTTGAAAATATTTTGTTTCAAATTCGGTTTGGATGATAGCGATTTGATTTTCAAATTCCTCAGAATATGCCTTATTTAATAAATCCATTAATTGATTTTGCAATGGTTGGAAATCGGAGAATATTCGATTAGCCTGAATCTTGAATGCATCGTTTGCGCCAGTATCGGATTGGACATGTGTTAATGTGTCCAAAGATCGGATTAGTTGACGACATTTTGTGAAAATTGATTCGGTATTATCCATATTGAATAGTGAAAGAAAACCGACTGAAGATAACAGAAAATATTGAAACAATAACACTTGATTTTTAAATAATTAAAATATCCGAATTTTGTTGATCGGATGAGCAGAAATCGAATAAACAGCGTTGACACAGTAATATGAATATATTTGTAATAAAGAAAAAATATAACAGCACATTTAACTTGAATAATAATGAACGTTAACGATTGAATGTTTTTATTTAAAGTATACAAGGCGAAATGTAAACAACACTTTTGAAGGCAGTTAGTGGGTCAGTAACATCAGTCAGCTGATTACAGAGAGAAAACGCAGGCGAACGACGAAGAGAGCGTAGAACTGGATTGAGATGAACCAATGAAACGGAGTCTGCGCAGCACTGACCGAAAAATGTTACCAAGATTGATGCGATAGCAAGATGACTGGCGACGGACTGACGCCTAACTAAGCGTGGGTTACCACCCCCCCCCCGCCTACGACCCAACCGTAACAAAGAAACTGGTATATAGCGATTTTAACACAACCCTTTAAAGCATTGTAAACGACGATAACGATAATAACAATTAAGAAGTAGCATTGAAATAAGTTTATAGCACACTGTATTACCATAAATGCACTGATAATATCCGCGCTCGGATTGGACCAATTTGTTAATGTGCCTCGCAATGATTTAAGCCGTGTGTAACAATACTAAAATGGATTGTTAGGAGGACCAGCCCGCATTTAAGGTTGTCCGCGGACAAGACAAAGGGTGAATTAATGCAAGGAAAACAATAGGGAGATAACAACCACTCGGATAACAGAACAATGACATACACACATGTAATTACCTCGATACATTGGCGCCTGTAGCCTCGCATCTGCCGAACTGCCGTCACTACACGTTATAACAAGTTGAATACTTAATTGAAACATATAAACACACCGCACAAAACATACAAATTACTATTGATAATTGCTCACAACATAACATAAGCCTTGCGTTTAAGCCTTACTAGCGTCAGCCACGCTAGTCGAAGAGCAGAGAGCAAACACACCCGTGATAGTCACGGTTCATTATGCGAGTGAGAGTGGAAGGAAGAAAACGGAAACAGGTGGGGGAAAGGACACAGAGATTAAAGGCGCGTAACCCGGGTAATGAATGCCTTAACAGCAGGTTATCATGGTTTAATTTTATCTCATATCAGGTATGCCATATTAGTATGGAGTAATTCATCACAGTGTAACATGGAAAGAGTTTTTAAAATACAGAAAAAAGCTGTTAGGTGTATGATGGGAGTCAACCACCTTACCTCATGCAGATCACTATTTAAAGAGCTGCAATTACTCATAGTTCCTTCTTTGTACATTTTTGAAGTGATAATGTACAAAAAGCAAAATACCTTTTTACAGAATTTAGATGTTCACAACCACTACACAAGAAACAGAATCGATTATTATGTTGCTAATCACAACACTAAATTGTTTGAACAAAAACCAACTTATGCAGGTAGAAAATACATCAATAAATTGCCACAAGGTTTAAAAAGTTGTGACAATTTAAGTCATTTTAAAAAAAAAGCTAAAACAATATTTGATTGATGAAACATTTTACAGTGTGCATGAATTCCTTTGTAAATAGTTTTGGTTGAAAAGTATTTAACTTCTAATTAAACAAAATATTGTGTACTATTTGATACAAAGGGGTTCATGACAAGCCTACAGAGTTAAGCAGTAGCGGGAAAAAATTATTGGTAAATGATGAATTTATCATTGTGTTTGATTTTTTAATTTTTTATTTTGTGTGATATTTGATTCAATGGGGTTCATGACAAGCCTACTGAAGTAAGCAGTAGCAGAAACAATTTTTTGGTGTTACGTGATGAATTTATCATTGGTGATGAACTTTCAGTTTATCAGTTTTATCTTTACATGTCCTATACTCCGTTTGGAGTCTCCTGGATGCAATAATAAAAAAAAAGTTTAAACCAGCCTTTTGGCTGATGACCTAAACAACAATAACTTTTGCTACATTTGTGGTGATGTAACATTAAAGACACGACAAAATCTTACTCCTCCTGTAAAATCAGCTATTTTAATTGCGAAGTCAGTAATCAGGATAAATCGTGGGCGCCAAAAATTTGTTGTTCTACTTGTGCTCAAAATTTGACTGGATGGCTAAAAGGTCGGAATTTATCGATGCCAAATGTCATACCAATTTATTGGCACGAGCCACATCACTTTACCGATCGCTACTTTTGTTTGTCACTAGCTTCTCCACAAAATCCAAGCATGCCATACCAGGGTGTACCAAAAGAAACCAGAATTATTTCTTAAAAGCTATTTACCGATCGCTACTTTTGTTTGATCCCTGTCACTAGCTTCTCCACAAAATCCAAGCATGCCATACCAGGGTGTACCCAAAAGAAACCAGAATTATTTCTTAAAAGCTATTTATTTTCAAGTTTTTTTACAAAACAACCTTATCCCCTTCAAAATACTCTCCATTACAATTAATACGTTTATCCCACCGGTGCTTTCACTGTTTGAAACATTTTTGTAGTCATCTTTAAAAATGGCTGACAGCTCCTCCCTCGTTTTTTTCTTGACTGTTTCAATGTTGTCAAATCTGTGTCCTTTAATGTCCCTTTTCATGTGTGGAAATAAGAAAAAGTTGCACGGAGCCAGGTCAGGCGAGTAAGGTGCGTGGGGCAGCAGAACCATGCCATTTTTAGTCAAAAACATCTTTCACTGAGATGGCTATGTGTGCAGGTGCATTGTCCTGTTGGAAGAACCAGTCTCTTGACAGCCACAAATCAGGTCTTTTTCTACGAACACTGCTGCGCAATCTTCTGAAAACATTCAAACTGTCAGTCAACTGTCTGAAAGCACAAGCTCTTGAATTTTTTCAATATTTTCGTCGATTTGGGCAGTTGACAAACGTCCAGAACGAGATTTGTCATCAATCGATATTGATTCATTGATAACACATATACGCGGCAGAAATGCGTACTACACAAGAACCGCCCACAGCAAAGCTATTCCGGTTACTTTCCACCCTCCCTCCCCTCATAAAGTACCCTAACATTTCGACAGCTATAAGAACAGTCCCTCACAGAGAATCTTTACCAGTGCCTAAACATCCAAAAGAGTACACAATTAAGCCAGATTCAGAAGTTGAAGATGAAGCACAGCCGAAAACCGCGCCAAGTGATAAGCTTAGCAACGATGAAACATTTTCAGTATATTTTTACGCCCAGAGACCAGCACAAGAGAAAAGCTACCTCCAAGTAAAACCACTCTCTTCAAGTATTGTGCGGTTCGTAAGGTGCGTGGTGAAGGGTGCGGGTGAGGTATAATGAATGAGTGATGCATGCTGGGAGAACCATTGTGTTCTATTACTCCGATACAAAACATTCGTTATCAAACTTTCCATATTTAACATATTTGTTTGTATTTATTACATTTATTTATTTACATATTTTGAAATAAATTGGTAAGTTACATATTATGAATTCGACCAAGTTAATAACTCGGTTGGTATTTGTTAAATTAATGCACCGGATGATAAGAATATTTTTTTAGTCTAGTTAGTAGTGGTTTTCTTGGTTTAAAAATGGCGACTTGTCGATTGATGACAAACCTCGTTCTGAACGTCCATCAACTGCCCGAATCGACGAAAATGTATAAAAATTTGAGAGCGTGTGCTCTCAGACCGTCAACTGACAATTCGGAAGTTCCATCAACTGCCCGAATCGACGAAAATGTTTAAAAATTTGAGAGCGTGTGCTCTCAGACCGTCAACTGACAATTCGGAAGTTTTAAGAAGATTGCGCAACAGTGTTCATCAAAAAAGATCCGATTTGTGGCAGACAGGAGACCGGTTCTTCCACCACAACAATGCACCTGCACACACAGCCATCTCGGTGAAACATTTTTTGACTAAAAATGGCATGGTTTCGCTGCCCCATACACCTTACTTGCCTGACCTGGCTCCATTCAACTTTTTCTTATTTCCACGCATGAAAAGGGACATTAAAGGACACAGATTTGACAATATTGAAACGGTCAAGAAAAAAACGAGGGAGGAGATGTCAGCCAATTCTAAAGATGACTACAAAAAATGTTTCAAACAGTGGAAGCATTGGCGGGATAAATGTATCAGTTGTAATCGAGAGTACTTTGTAGGGGATAAGGTTGTTTTGTAAAAAAAATTAAAAGTTAAAAGCTTTTAAAAAATAATTCCGGTTTCTTTTGGGTACCCGCTTGTATGATACATTATTCATCATATTTTGCAATTTTTCTGTGCGGCCCCTGGTAGAATGTATGATGCGGCATGTGTGGATGGCTTACCCTTACATATTGCGGCAGCCAACCTGCTAAATGTGATCACTATTAGAGAAAACCAGTTGAAAATTTACAAAGAAATCGCTCTAAATACTTTCAGAGAATATGGACGGAATCAAAGCTTGATTGTTCTCGTGAAGTCCTCCTGTTCACCAACAGAATTGTTTCTCCGTTAACAAATTGTTTAATGTCTGCCTCGTGATGAACCTTAACAAACAAACAAAACATTTATGTTTTTTTTTTACTTTAAACTTTATTTTTTATTCACAACTACAAAACTTAACAACTAGTGAATGAGGTGAAAGGTTTATGATAGTGACTTGTGTGTGACATGAAGTGAAGCCAGCCCTATGGCCAATTTCGGCATGAATTTAAAAAAAAACAAAATGAAATGACATGAAATACGAGGGTTATTCAGAAAGTAAGGTCCGATTTCTAAAAAAAAAATAAACAATGCAAGATTTTGTCAAAAAACCTTTTTTCTTGTATCTGTTACATCTTTCTTTATTTTTCCACATAGTTTCCATTTTTATTTAAACATTTATCATAACGTTCAACAAGCTTTTGTATGCCTGTATCGTAGAAGTCCACCGCCTGTGAGGATAACCAGTCTTGAACAGCTTCTTTCACGTCGTCATCTGTGCCGAACTGCTCCGAGAAACTCCTTTAGGTAGTGGAACAAGTGAAAATCACTTGGTGCCGAGTCTGGACTATACGGCGGGTGGTCAACCTGTTCCCATCCAAATGATCTGATCAGATTTTGCATTTGAATGGCAGAATGGGGTCTGGCATTTCGTGCAGCAACAAAACTCCAGATGTCAGAAGGCCACATTATTACGAATTAAGAAGGCCACGTCGCTTATTCTGTATTGCGCGGCGAAGATTAGTCAGGGTGGCGCAGTAAGCGGTGGAATTTATTGTTGTCCCTTGCTGCATAAACTCAACTAACAAGACTCCATGTCTATCCCAAAACACTGTAGCCATAATCTTGCGTGTTGAGATTGTCTGCTTGGCCTTGACATTGACTGGCGATGACGTGTAACGCCATTCCATACATTGACGTTTCGACTCAATGGGTAATGTAAAAACCCCATGTTTCGTACCCTGTGACAATATGCTCTAAAAGTTCATCACCTTCTCTATGGTATCGGTCCAAAAATTTAAGAGAACAAGCCATTCTTTTCATTTTGTGATCCTCAGTAAGCAGTCTGGGAACCCAACGTGAACACAATTTGTGAAATTGCAAATTTTCAGACACAATTTTGTACAAAGTTGTTCTGCTCACATTCAGAAACTCTAATGATAAACTTGAAATTGTGAATCGCCGGTCTTCATGAATCTTTTCTTCCACGACATTAACCAAATCTTCTGTCACCACTGATGGTCGGCCTGATCGCGGTTCATCATGGACATTGTCCAGCCCATTTTTAAAATTTCTCACCCACTAACGGACTTTGCTGTCACTTATCGCATTGAGGCCGTACACTTCAGTTATCTGGCAATGAATTTCTGCCGCTGAAATGTTCCTTGCTGTCAAAAACAGTATAACGGAACGAATTTCACAGTCGGCGGGCTGATCAATTGTTTGAAACTGTAACGTCCGGCTTTGGGGCCGTTACTTATTTGATTTTTAAATTTTTATATTTTAGCGGTTGTTCTATTTACTACTCATCAGCTGTGGCCTATTTCTAATTATTTATTGAAAACTTTCCTGGTTGGACAGAGTCGTGTTTCGATAGTCAAAATGTAAGGACGTTGCATTACGGCTGCGTAATGTCTCGGGCCTAATTGTTATTTTATTCTTTTTAGTGAAAAAGTTTTATTGCTTTTATATCTTCTTTTATTTATTATGATTGAACAGTCTGTTTTCGGCATTAAATTTATCGGTTTTCCGTATTTATTTTTAAAAGTTTTTTGGATTCTGCAATCAGTTTGAAAATAAATTTTGTAATTTGTTTTTGCCCAATTTAAATTTTGGAAAGTTAATTAGCTGATAGCATTCTGGAACTGAGAACTCTTACGGGTTGCTGGTGACGAAGTGTTTGTGCGTGTTTGTTAGACTTGATCTATATTGTCTTTCTGAAATGAACAGTGTTACTATTATCAGGGTTCGATTCCCGGTCAATAACCATACCGATTAAATTTTATAACAAGAGAATTCTTCACCTGTTAAACAACAAGACTGTAACACCTCGTGAAAACGGCAGTAAATGAGGTGAACATAAAAATAAAAAAATAAAAAAACAGGAAGCCTAGAAATGTGGTTTGTGAGAGGAAAAACAAAATTTAACCAAGTAATAATTGCACCAGAAGAAAATAATTTAATAATAATAAAAAAATAAGGTTAACAAGAAAGACCCAAAAGATACAATAAATTGCATGCAAAAGTTATAGATGGCTTGTAATTTTCCCCCAAAATAATTTAAAAAAATCATCATAAATAAATTTAAATTGACGCAGTTTAAAGAAATCATTATAAGAAAATAATTAATTTAATTGACACAGTTTTTTTTTTTTTAGAAAATAATTAATTTAAAATTGACACAAATTCAAAAAAAATCTTAAGAGAGAGTTATTAATTTAAATTGATACAGTTCCAAGATTTCTTAATGAGAAAAATTATTAATATCTTCAAAATAAAGTTTTTAAATTTTTGAATGACTTAATATAAAAAATATGGAGAGACTCCATGTTAACAGAATTACATATACATCAGGTTACAAAAGATGGGTGCACCCTGCTAAAACTAGCCAAAAAAAAATTTGGTTGTCGACAACCCCAAAAAAATTTTATACAACTCATGAATTGGCATACATGTATCAAAATGACTTAATTATCATATTATATTATTATTTGCATTTCGTAAAAAAATAATTAGCAAAATGTTTAACACTTTACTCTTTTAAATGTCAAAAATTAGTTCACCCAAAAACAAGTCTTCAAAATTAGTAGAAAGTAGTTGACCTTATGATGCTGAGAATGAATTCCTTTGGTCATAACCAAAAGTAGGTTGAAGAAAATCCCAAATGATAAATAAATAAAATGAAATGTACATTACCGAAATCCAAAACTTGCATAATAAATACTAGTAAGCCATCATATCAAGGCATGCTCATTACATTAGCTTAAATGTTATTTTGAAAATTAAAGTTGAAGACCAAGGTAGATAACATTATAATTAGTTGTTAACAGACAGAAACCCAGGTTAGACATCAAGTAGAAAAACCAAAAACTAAAACCATGGGATGGAATTGAACCCTGAAATTAACAAAATCAAACAAAATTAAAATCTAGCACTCACAGGAAAACAAATTTTAAAGCCCCCCCCCCTTTAAGAAAACTTGACAAACAGAAAATTAAACAACATTAAATTTAGAAAAACACAAGCAGAAATAATTTTTAAAGTAAAAGAATAAGCATACAGAAGTGTGCTTAAAAAAAATTTTATTCGTGTACCAAACATGTACAGAATAGTCTAGAAATTTCCAGAAGGAAAACGCCACAATTAATTAAAATTAACGTAACTTAAGTCCCACAGACAGGCGTAAATAATTATTTCCAGAAAACAAAAGTAAAAACAATAAGTACTAGTTGAAAATAAGTCGTTTCAAAAAGAAAGAAAAAAAGTACAACTTAATTTTCCAAAGTTAGATCTTAGAAAAGCAACATCGAATTTTCATAAGAATTTTGGTGTGGCTTTCCAGGCTGTCTGCTTAAATCTAAAGAAAAAAAATTAAACAAGAACTTACCTACGGGGGTAGGGTAAAACGAAGAAACATATAAATAATTTTTTTTGATTTAATAAAATCAAGAAATTTTCACTAATAAAGTACATAACCTATAAGTACAATACATTTCGAATCACATCTCATAACAGAATGAACCAGTACGAAACAGGCACCAAACGACTAACTCTCCAATAGAGCGCACAGCACAAGGAATGACGTCACAACGCCGCGACAATTCAAAATACAAAACCAAGTCCCAGTAACGAGATGACGTTACATAGCTCCCCCCGCCAAGGACAAACAAAACCTGAAATACAGGTTTAGTTTGCCCATGTCGAGAAGAAACAGGCAAACAGGCAACGGGGAGTTTTAAGTCGTCCCCTAACGCGACTGACAAGAACCCCCCAAAACAACCCCACAGGAGTAGTTAAGGTCGTCTCCTTCGCGCGACCGACAAGTTCCCCCCCAGACTAGGAGGTATTTAACGTCGTCCTCCAAGCGCGACAAAACCCCTCGGGCGTAGTTAAGGTCATCACCCTCGCGTGACCAAAACGACAAAGCCGGGAAAAGGGATCAAGATAATCCCCCGGAACCCCTCACCACCCGCCTAACGAAAGGAAGAGGTGAACAGCCCCAGAAGACATCAAAGATCCACAGTGGCGGCGCTGGCGGTTTCCGCCCAACCAAGGGAAGAAAGCACCAACACACGCACACCCAAAACTAACTAACCACAACCAAAACCAAAACCGACTAACCTAAAACCCGAAACAAATAACTAATAGTAACAAAATTGGCCAAAAGGCCACAACGGACTCACTATGTCCAAAACAATGGGCCGAAACCCGACGAAATCGTCAAACAGACGACACAGAATGGGACACGGACGTCTCCATGACACCCCAGAAAAGGCAGAACAAAACCTACCCCAAAAACGGCAAAGTAACATCGTGAGTAAAATTCACCAAACAGTGAAAAGAAAAACCATCGTGCACGAGGAAAAGGAGTAAGACCCCTAATAATAATAATTGACAAAACTAAACAAACAAAACAAAGGCAAATCAGGGTACATCGAAATTTCGTAAATTCGGGCAAGACACAATCGGGAAAAACAAGGACTCAGCACAAACCTCATGGCAAACAATTTCTCCTTCCATATCCAAAGGATTATTTTCGGGTCGGTACGGACCGTACGCTTTCTTCAGTTGCGACACATGTGCCTTTCTGACACAACATTCTTCATTCGGACGACTTAATTCGACGGTGACCGGAGTCAGAAACTTAAGCACCTTGAATGGGCCAGCCCAACGAGTCATTAACTTGGCGGCCTGCTTGTTAACGGCAGAACTCAAGTTGTGCTTCTGACACCATACTAAGTCTCCAGTTTTAAAAGGGCATTCCCTCCTTCCATTATTATAAACACCAGCAAACTTCTCGCGTGCCTTCACAAGATTATTTTTGGCGCTATTCCAAACTTCCATAACAGACTTAGGATATCGTGGCAGTAAATCATTAATTTTCCATAAATTTGACAAGGGACAAGAAGGTTGGATTCGGAACAAAATATTAAAAGGACAATCCTTGATGGAATCATGGAAAGAGGTATTAAATGCCAATTGCAACCAATTAAGAGACAGATCCCAGGAAGTTTGGGACTGAGAATGGTACGCAATAAGAGCAGCTTTCAAATTACGATTAAAGCGTTCGGCATTGGAAGGCTGTGGGTGGTAAGGGGACAGGGTAGAAAATTTAACCCCCACAGAAAACAAGAAATTCCTAAACAAATTGGAAGTAAAACAAGAAGCATTGTCCGTAATGATAACTTCAGGAAAACCAAAATTTTGAAAGATATAATCACGGAGAGCCTTAATGGTGGTGCTAGCGGTGGCTTCTCGCACGGGACAAAGCCAAGTAAATTTAGAAAAAGTATCAACGACCACCAAAATATAACGATTACCACCGCGGGTACGGGGTAAAGGGCCTACATGGTCAACATGAAACATGTGAAAGGGGCGTACGGGAACAGATGAGGCAAGAAAACCTAACTTAGTGTTACGTGATGGCTTACTAGTAGCACAAACACCACAAGACCTGACACGCTGCTCGATATCACGGGACATAGAGGGCCAATAAAAATTATGGGAGATTTTGCGGCGTGTCTTAACGAAACCTAAATGACCACCTAACAGTGAATCGTGATAGTAAGAGAAAACCATATCAATAAGAGTAGCGGGTAAAACAATACGGGACGGAAAGGGGCCGAAAGCGTGGACACATAAAACACCTTTAGACAAAAAATACTTATCGGAGACGGAACCATCTTTCAAATTTTTAATGATACTAGCCAAAAGGGGATCTGAAACTTGGTGTTGCGAAAAATCGGAAAAGGCTAACGGGAAATCGGTTAAAATAGGAAAACATTCCACATTCTCTTCTTCTCCGCTCCCATCGTCTTCTTCAAACATACGCGACAAGGTGTCGGCAATAACATTCTGCGTGCCCTTAATGTGGGTAACATTAAACTTCATGCTCATTATCTTAGCAATCCACCTCCCAAGCTTACCCAAAGATCTTGGCCTAGCAAGCAACCAGGATAGCGCTTGGTTATCGGTTTCTAGCTCAAATTCCCTGTGCTCCAGATAAGGCCTAAATTTATCAATACCATAGACCACGGCTAGGCACTCAAGCTCGTACGCCGAACCTTTTCTCTCCTGATGAGTAAGACTTCGCGAAGCATAGGCAATAGGCTGTCTCGAACCATCGACCTCCTGCAATAACACAGCACCCAAGGCGTTGGAACTCGCATCAGTTTGTAAAATGAAAGGCCGGTCAAAATCAGGTATTCTCAACACCGGAGGGTGACTAATAGCGTCCTTTAATGCAACAAAAGCCTTCTGAGTCTCTTCCGTCCAGTTAAACTTGGCTTTCTTTCCGCGGAGAGCGTTGAGGGGGGCGGCTATATCAGAAAAACGAGGTATAAATTTGCGGAAAAAATTCACCATGCCAATAAACCTGGATACAGCCTTAGCATTATTAGGAACGGGAAAACCTTGAATAGCAAGAGTCCTATCGGGATCAACACGAATACCTCCCGCAGAGATCAAGTGTCCAAGAAAACCCACCTCGTACACGGCAAACTTAACCTTACTAGGATTAACAGTTAAACCAGCACGTGAAAGTCGACTAAGAATATCTTGAACATGTGACAGATGAGTATCAAAATCCTTGGAGAATATTAGGACATCATCCAAAAAATTAAAAACATACTTGAATTTCACATCATGAAAAATTTTATCTAATAGCCTAGATAACACTTGGCCACCAGTGGCCAAACCAAAGGGAATCCGTGTAAATTGATACAGCATCCATGGTGTGCAAAAACTGGTAACGTGTTTAGAATTTTTAGAAAGGGGGATTTGGTGATAAGCAGAGTTTAAATCTAAAACGGTGAAATATTTGGCCTTCCCAAACCAATCAAAACAGGAATGGAGGTTAGGAAGGGGGACAGCCTCAATATCGACAAACTTATTCAACTTGCGGTAATCGATTACCATCCGAGGCTTTTTATCTTCTTTGGCGACCACAAAAGCCGGACTGGCATAGGAAGAATTGCTCGGCTCAATGATGCCCTGCTCCAACATCTTGTCAATTAAACCGCGCAACAGGGTCATCTTAGGCGGCGCCAAAACATATGGGTGGGATTTAACTGGGGTACAGCTAGACAACTTGATGTCATACTCAATAAGATGTGTTAACCCCAAACGAGTGGTAAGCACATTAGGAAACGCCTTAAACAACTCCACAGCACGTTCACGTTGCAAAGGATCAAGATGTTGTACATGAACATGCCAGTCAGAAGAAATAGAGTCGGGCGATTGATCCGGTTGAACATAAGAAATGGATGAAACTTGAGTATTGGATAAACACATTTTAAATTTAGGGCGGAATTTAAAATGAAAAGAAGATGCAGACAAATCCAAAACGAGACCAGTATGAATAAAAAAATCGGAACCTAGTATAAATGGACAAGCCAGGTTACCAGCAACAAGAACAGGGAAAAACCAGGTAAACTGATCAATTTTAATTTTACACAAAACTTCGTATATAATATCTAGTTTGGAATTAGTAGCAGAAGAACACACGAGATTAGATTCTTTAATATTTTTAATATTACGCACATTGTTAATGCTATTGAAAACAGCAAGACTCATAAATGATCTAACTGATCCTGAGTCCAACAAGGCAGGAATCTCACATGAATCGAAAACAACATTGACCTTAGGGCGACACCTTACCCTATTCGCGTCGATAATGTTGTCGCGTTTATGTTCCAGAATATTGGTCACATATTTGGGCCATTTAACACAACTACTATAATTATTACCAACGACAGATGTTACGGCACAGACGCGACCGGCAACAAATTTATTGGAATCAATAACGCGAAAACGATTTAAACCTTTTACAAAATGCTGACATTTCCATATATAATGGCCTATAACACCACATAAATAGCACGTAGGGACATATGCATTAGATGAGTTAGACTTGACAACAATAGAACGAGGAAGGCTAACTTGATCGACCTCGTGGCAAATTAGTTTTATGAGACGTTCGCTCCAGAGAAGTTACCATTCTTATTATCAACTGCAGCCTTCTTGAAACAATTAGCGACGATATGTCCGGGTTTGCGACAAAAATGACATACCGGAATAGTTTTAGGTCTAGAGTCAAACTTAACCGTGTCGGGCTGAATTCTCTGCCGCTGACGATCTGTGAACATGGTATTCACCACCTGAACACACATTTGGTTCAGTTCAATATAATTAGTGGGTCGAGTACACATTACAAGACAGGATCTAGTTTCAGGGGACAGACCATCCAAAATAGTATTAACAATCTCTATCTCCGCCAGATCGAGCTGTAAAACAGACGCGGCCTCCTTAACGTCAGAAACATACCGATGCAAATCCTCCCCGGACCTTTGACATCTTAAAAACAAATTTTGTTTTAGCTGGACCAATTGCCTAGCAGGGACAAATGCCAACAACGCATCCTGCTGAAAGTGACGGAAGGACTGGCTATCCATATGCTTGACCAGAAAATCCCGCAAAGGGCTAGCGACATAGGGCAACAAAAGCGAAAGAATACTTCTTCTTATATCAGGAAATGACTCGAGTAAATTAATAGAAATCTTAAACAGTCTTAATAAATTATCAACATCAAAACCGTTGCACACTGGCAACGTATTTAATAATTTTTCCGCGGGTGCGGCAGTTTACCGTATAGAGAATTACATAATCCCCCAGCAGCTAATGTCCTAACGCCACCCTCATTAGAAGGGACAGGCATATTAGGCAATTGGGGTAAGACATCCGAAACACCTACAATATTCGGAACTGGGACACTACCCCCAGGACTGGGATCCGGCGAATCTATGCTCATGTTAGCAATAGCAGTAACCGAAACGCCTAATGACTTCATATGATTTTCAAAATCCCCAATTCTTTCAGTAAAGTTAGGATCATTTGTTGCTAAACTTTTAAGTAACTCAAACCTGCCTAACAACGAATTAAATCTACCTTTCAGGCCGTTATAAAATCGCTCAGAAACGGGTGCTTCTAAATTGTCGATTTCTTGCACAAAGCTGTGCATCCTTAAGGTAAACATTTGATACTCTTTCTCCGTAGAAAACACGGTAAGAAAATCTACAGAGGGGGTTTCACAATTGGCTAAAACACGCCTGAGTTTGATCCTCAGTTCACTCACAGAGCCTTCAACATATACGCCACGACTACGCAACTCAAACAATAAATCATCTCGAGTGAGATGATCTATAGAAAAGGTACGACTCACAGCAGCCATAATAAAACCCACACACAGCCCTGAAATTTCCAACAATAGAGAACTTCTTTCCACAACCACACCTCTAGCAACAATATAAAATGAAAGAACCAAACCACGTTCTGCAATACCACTTTGTAACACCTCGTGAAAACGGCAGTAAATGAGGTGAACATAAAAATAAAAAAATAAAAAAACAGGAAGCCTAGAAATGTGGTTTGTGAGAGGAAAAACAAAATTTAACCAAGTAATAATTGCACCAGAAGAAAATAATTTAATAATAATAAAAAAATAAGGTTAACAAGAAAGACCCAAAAGATACAATAAATTGCATGCAAAAGTTATAGATGGCTTGTAATTTTCCCCCAAAATAATTTAAAAAAATCATCATAAATAAATTTAAATTGACGCAGTTTAAAGAAATCATTATAAGAAAATAATTAATTTAATTGACACAGTTTTTTTTTTTTTAGAAAATAATTAATTTAAAATTGACACAAATTCAAAAAAAATCTTAAGAGAGAGTTATTAATTTAAATTGATACAGTTCCAAGATTTCTTAATGAGAAAAATTATTAATATCTTCAAAATAAAGTTTTTAAATTTTTGAATGACTTAATATAAAAAATATGGAGAGACTCCATGTTAACAGAATTACATATACATCAGGTTACAAAAGATGGGTGCACCCTGCTAAAACTAGCCAAAAAAAAATTTGGTTGTCGACAACCCCAAAAAAATTTTATACAACTCATGAATTGGCATACATGTATCAAAATGACTTAATTATCATATTATATTATTATTTGCATTTCGTAAAAAAATAATTAGCAAAATGTTTAACACTTTACTCTTTTAAATGTCAAAAATTAGTTCACCCAAAAACAAGTCTTCAAAATTAGTAGAAAGTAGTTGACCTTATGATGCTGAGAATGAATTCCTTTGGTCATAACCAAAAGTAGGTTGAAGAAAATCCCAAATGATAAATAAATAAAATGAAATGTACATTACCGAAATCCAAAACTTGCATAATAAATACTAGTAAGCCATCATATCAAGCCATGCTCATTACATTAGCTTAAATGTTATTTTGAAAATTAAAGTTGAAGACCAAGGTAGATAACATTATAATTAGTTGTTAACAGACAGAAACCCAGGTTAGACATCAAGTAGAAAAACCAAAAACTAAAACCATGGGATGGAATTGAACCCTGAAATTAACAAAATCAAACAAAATTAAAATCTAGCACTCACAGGAAAACAAATTTTAAAGCCCCCCCCCCTTTAAGAAAACTTGACAAACAGAAAATTAAACAACATTAAATTTAGAAAAACACAAGCAGAAATAATTTTTAAAGTAAAAGAATAAGCATACAGAAGTGTGCTTAAAAAAAATTTTATTCGTGTACCAAACATGTACAGAATAGTCTAGAAATTTCCAGAAGGAAAACGCCACAATTAATTAAAATTAACGTAACTTAAGTCCCACAGACAGGCGTAAATAATTATTTCCAGAAAACAAAAGTAAAAACAATAAGTACTAGTTGAAAATAAGTCGTTTCAAAAAGAAAGAAAAAAAGTACAACTTAATTTTCCAAAGTTAGATCTTAGAAAAGCAACATCGAATTTTCATAAGAATTTTGGTGTGGCTTTCCAGGCTGTCTGCTTAAATCTAAAGAAAAAAAATTAAACAAGAACTTACCTACGGGGGTAGGGTAAAACGAAGAAACATATAAATAATTTTTTTTGATTTAATAAAATCAAGAAATTTTCACTAATAAAGTACATAACCTATAAGTACAATACATTTCGAATCACATCTCATAACAGAATGAACCAGTACGAAACAGGCACCAAACGACTAACTCTCCAATAGAGCGCACAGCACAAGGAATGACGTCACAACGCCGCGACAATTCAAAATACAAAACCAAGTCCCAGTAACGAGATGACGTTACAAGACACGTAAAAAAAAAATGCAAAGGCTACTGAGTTCGTCCTGGTTTAACTTGCAGGAGGTATTTGCTAAACTTCAACAGCGGCGGTATGTAATTATTTATTAATTTAACTTCTGGAAAAGTCTATTGCGTCAAAACTTTCTGTCTCCAACATGTTCTAACTGAATAATCAACGTTTTACATACAGATGTACCTAGTATGGTGAAACTTATTATTGTCCAAATTATTATTATCTATCTTTATTTTTATATTTATATTAAGAACACCAAGGTAGCTTGCTTAAAAACAATAAAATGTTGTATAACTTTTCTTAATGTATTATGTATTTAATAAACTTTCATTTTTATACTGTTTGCGAAATTTATCTGTTATTTTTTGTTTTTCTGTGCTGGATTTTCACTGTTATATACATATTATTTATTAAAAAAGAAATTGGCCAATATTTCTTGATTTTTCAATCTATTCACTAGTTCTGTAAATGATAAAAGTAAATTTTGAAAAAGTAATTTTATTTACTTAGATATTTTTTTGAATTTGTATATTTCTTTTAAATTTTCTTATTTGATAGAATTTAAATATTTTGATAATGCTATTAATGTGTTTGAATCATGGTTGAGTTTTTCTAATTTGATTTACAAAGAATTACCGTATATCCCGGCGTACAAGTCGACCCGGCGTATAAGTCGAACCTAATTTTGAAGAGTGTTTTTGTTGATTTAAGCAAGACCCGTTGTATAAGTCGAATCCGAAAAGTAAGGTACCGGTAATTCATACGAAGTTTATTTTGATAACCCACTGGTACGTCAGATTATTTAAAAACGACTCTTTAATTAGCCATCTGTTCTACACAATGAATGAAAATACCTAGCTACTAGGTTTTGATAGATAGGTATAAGATTATACATTTCAGTTTACATTACTATATTTATTTTGGGACAGAAATGGGGAAGTATTATATTGTTGACGAATTCCACCTGTCAATCAAAAGGTTTTATGGCTACCTACCTAATGTTACATTTTGGGAATACCCAATATGTCGTGTGAATGACTTTCACAGGCTACTAGTACAGTACAGTCTATAGGTTATTATTATGTCTTCATTGCCGTGACTACAATCATCGAGTAAGGTTATCCACCTGCTTTCGGTTATTTATTTAGTGCATTTTGTATAGGCCTATTCGTGCGTGCAATACTACCTGTAGCAATGAGTGCGGTTAAACGAATGAAATACGACTCTTCATTCAAATTAAAAGTTATCGGTTTGGCAAAAACTACAAACAACAGTGAAGCGGGTCGTAAGTTCGGTGTTAACGAAAAACTTGTGCGTGATTGGCGGAAAAGTGAAGAAAAGATTAGAGGAATGCCTCGCTCTAAATGCGCTATGCGAACAGGAACTGTACTTTGGCCGGAATTAGAGAAACATGTAGTGGAATGGGTGCTTCAAAACCGATTGAGCGGCAATATTATCACACGTTGCGCAATTCGATTGCATTCAATAAACTGGGCAAAAGATAATCCTGAACACTCGGTAAGTTTCCTGGCAACTAGAAGTTGGTGTAGCCGTTTTATGGATCGACATAACCTAGTTCTGCGACAAAAAACTAAAATCGCACAAAAACTACCAAAAGATTTAGATAACAAGATTATTAATTTTCATAGATTTGTTATAAACCTTCGAAAAAAACATGACTATGAGCTGGCTAACATTGGAAATATGGACGAAACGCCGCTGAATTTTGACATGCCTGGTAATCGCACAGTGAACGTAAAAGGTGAACATTCGGTAATTGTTAAAACAACTGGACACGAAAAAACTCGTTTTACTGTGGTTCTTTCATGTATGGCAGACGGAACAAAACTTAAGCCTTTGGTTATTTTTAAGCGAAAAATTAGGCCAAAAATTAAATTTCCATCAGGCATAATAGTACATTTCCAAGAAAAGGGGTGGATGGATGAGGCCGGTATTGACATTTGGGTAAAAAATATTTGGAATAGGCGACCTGGTGGTTTAAGAAAGAAAAAAAGCTTATTGGTGTGGGACATGTTTCGTGCGCATCTAACGGAAAAAACAAAAAAAAATTTAAAGGACGAAAATACGGATACATGTGTAATCCCGGGTGGACTTACGTCAGTGCTACAACCATTGGATGTTAGTTTAAACAAGCCATTTAAAAGTGCAGTTTATCGGGAGTGGAATAAATGGATGGCTATTGGAGAGAAAAGTTTTACTCCGGGCGGAAATATGCGTCCTGCGTCTTTAGACATTATTTGCCAGTGGGTAATTACAGCTTGGGATGAAGTGAAAATACAAACTGTGGTAAAATCATTTAAAAAATGCGGGATATCTAACGCTTTAGATTCATCAGAAGACGACGTACTGTGGGACGTAGGTGACGACGATGACGATACTGACAAGGATAGTGATGAAGCAAGGGAAGACTTGTGGGATCCATATGACGCTGCAGGAATAGACAATGGAGAGTCAGAAATTTCTGACACGGATCTATAACTGTATGTATTTTATGATACCTACCTAGGTAATTTTTTATTCTATTACTTTTTCTTTTAAAAAGAATATAGTTACGTATTTCTAACGAATATAGTGTTATGTAGTTACTTATTTCAGTTAAGTACCTCAGTGTATTTTGTTTCTCAGTCAACTACCCTGAACTTTAAAAAATTAAATTTCGTAGACCCGGTGTATAAGTCGACCTCTGTTTTTTAAACATATATTTTGCTTCTGAAACCTCGACTTATACGCCGGGATATACGGTAGTTAATATTTAAAGTAAATTTTGGGTAAAAAGCAATTTTTACAATTTATTTAAATTTTTTTGGAATTTATATTTTTACAGTCTTGCTCTGTTTAACTGAACACAAACATTTTTGATAAAGCTAATAATTTATTCAGATTGATTTTTAAATCTAATTTACTAAGCTCAGTTAATGTAAAAGTAAATTTTGGTAAAAGGCAATTTTTATAATTTAGTTTTTGGTATTTATATTTTTAAAGTCTTGCCTTGCTTAAACAGAATTTAAAATATTTTTGGGTAAAGCTATTATTGTAAATTAATTCTTTTGTTTTTCTAAATTTTTATATTAATGATTTTTACTGTTTTATTAAATCTTTTGATTGATATTTTATGTGCAACCGCAACTTGAGTGTATTTATTTGTTTTTATTAGCTTCCTTTCCTGTTTTTTTGTTAACGCCCCTACCAACCTATCGATGTAGATAGAGGGGCCGTTACAAAACATTTGGAACTAATACTGTAAACAGCACATTGCAACAATACGAATGCAAATAGTGTCGTTTTAAACGCAAGGCATGCCAGGAGTCGACGCGCATGCGCAATACAAAGCTCACGTCACATTTGTTTAGTCACGGAGATTCGGAGCTTACTTTCCGAATAACCCTTGTAGTACAATTTATTTGTAATTTATAGTACGATGGTGGAACGATAAATACAGTATGAGTATGATGTAGTAATGAGATGTGAATGACAACGATTAATGGATGAATGATGTACATGAGAGTGTTTACGGATGAGTTCTTTGTTTTGTCTTATGGCGGTTGTAGTAGATCACGATTTCATTTTCTTTTCAGGCGCCTGACAACAGGAAGGGTATTTGATGAGATTGAACGAACATTGGCGTTTTTGTGTCCAATTTTCTTCAAGTGAAAAATGTTGCATGTGCTTTTTTTAATGATATCAAAAACTGTAGGGATTTTCAAGTCTGTGTGTAAAGTATGATTAGTTACATAAAATGAGGCATTGGTGATGGCTTAAAGAGAAATCTAAAATCCTTTAGCCTGTACAATCACCTCGAGGTTACTTGAAGCTATCAATTTTTCCAGGTGTTCTTTATTGTGTCTTTAAAAGATAGAGGGCTGTTTTAATGTTCGTAATTTATTTAGTTTTTACGTTGTCTTGCCTATATGTGTTTTGAAAGCGCGTATTTGATTTTTGCAATCTTCTGTTTAACAAGAAACAATCCATTTTGTAAGGGTTAACACTTTGAAGCCTGAGCTATAAGAACATGGGATGTCACGGTATCCTGGGGGTTTTAGAGTAAACTTAAAAAAATTCTAAAAGATTTAATTTCTATCATATCTTAGTTGCTGGGCTAAAATAAATAGTTCTGTTTCTTATCACATGGTCAGCCAATTAAATGACTGAATCATTTAAGAACAGAAGAGGTAGAGGTGTAAAAGACACTAATCAGAGTTATCTCCTCTGAAAGTAATGAATTTCATTATACAGCCAGACCCTGTGGTGAATGAAGTGAAGGTGTCATTTACAGAGTGGAAAATATGTGCTTTTCAGAGGGCCCGGCATGCTGATAAGCATACTTTTCCACTCAGTGAGGAAGGCAACTGTAAACCACCTCACTCCTCAATTTACTTAGTAAAACCTCTACAGGTTCAAACCAGCCAACCGGCTGATGACCTAAACAACAACATATCTTAATGATTTTTGAATCAAATTGATTAAAAAATTAGAAAGTTTATTACTATTAATTTACATGGAAATTATTATACTTACTAAATTTATGAGAGTTATCTAAATATACACAAAAAAATTATGAAAAAAGAAATTGCCCGTGCTACACACTACCTAATTTTTGAGTTTTTGAGTCCTAAACACTAATAAAAAACAGTTAATATAAATTCTACAGAAAGGCAATGAAATAAACTACGCACTAAACATGTTTGAGTACAAAAATTTAAAATATTTTACACATAATTAGCCTATGTATGAAACACTCGGTAACACACTGGTAAGCACAATGCAACATTACAGTCAGGTCAGTACCAGGTTGTTTCTTTCCTTCCATCCTTTCCAGATGCAGCTTTGCTCTTTTCTGAGCAAACTTTACAGCAACACACGGAAAACATAAAATTAAAAAGAAATTATAAATATTACTGTCAAATAACCACACAAACAAAGCAATCTGGAAGACAAAACAATACAACGTGTATGTAACCGAACAAGAACGATTACCGACAAAATACGAAAGGAAAACAATTATTACAAAGTAGAAATAACTATATTATTTACAAATATAAATACAGAATAACTACAAACATCATATAACTTAAAAAAATCATACTTAGAAAAAAATCATGACAAAGTACACATGTACATCAACAAAAACATAACCTCGAACACGGCTCTATGTTTTTCTACATAGTTCGCAAAATATTTGGTAGATTTCGCTGCAAGCCTAGAAAATTGAACTAAATGAAATCTAGAATGAATCTGTGCAACCAAAGCCCGATATACCCTCGTCTGAATCTTACTACAGAATTTAATGTGGCGGCCTGAGGTATACTTGGGTTTCGGACAACCACGAATGGGCTTAGGCTTCAAAGTGTTAACAATCCACCTACCACCTGTTAGATGATTTAAGTGGTCATACGAGATTTCTTACCTGATAGTGTGAGTAGGAATGGCAGATGAATAGAGAATACAGATGAGGTTATCTCTGACGCAGAGAGCGTGCAGTTTATGATATTCGGAACACCAGTATGTTTCTACTCCTTTCATGGTCACGACACCTACGCCATCTGTATTGAAAAACATAACCTGGTTTTAAGCATGACTCAATGACAAGGCTACAAGGCTAAATGAAAATGATCAACCTCTGAAGAGATTAAAAACCTGGTGTGAAACACTCACACAATTTTCTCTTGCCAACAAACAACAATTTCGCGATACTTCATTCAGCAGGTAATAAAACACCTAAAATAACTTTAACATTAACACTTTCAGCACTACGCTCGTAAATTTACGGGTACACGAAACTTCCCTACAGTGTGGACCCCGTTAACACACAGGGTCAACTTTCACATGTTGTGCAATAAAAACGAAAGTTTTTACACAGGTTTTCTAACGTTGTGAACACTTTTTAACACTTTTAGTTACAATTTTAACCACTAAAGTGCTGTTTTAAACTCAATTACGTAGTCTACGACACGTTTCACGATGTGCTGTTTACAAATCAAAAAATCTGTAGTGAAATACTCACACAACATTCTCTTGCCAATGAAAATAATTCAAACAATATAACCTAACATTAGTTATAAAACATTAGAAATAAATAAAAAACTAACCTCAATAACCATAACCTTATTTTAATCATGAGTGAAAGACACAAATGAAAATCAACCTCAGTTTTGCTTAAAAATATGGAAAATCACTTATTCACGCTAAACTAAACTCTGTAGAGAAAAATGCTCTAAAAAAAGTTGTAAATCTTTTAATTTCCTACAAATTTGATTATATACTTTTGTCGTAAAATGCATATTAAGGCTGATATCTTAAAAAAAATTAATTTTCTGCACGTTTTCGTGAGAAAAAACAGAAAATTGCGAATTACCACTAAACTCCGCGATATACAAAAAAAAATGGTACACATAAAAGTTGCAGGATATGAAATTCTCTACAACTTTTATTATTCACATTTTTGTGCTAAAATGCATTTTTAAGTTACAATTTTAAAAAAACAATTTTTTTACGTAAAAACAGCCTCTCCAAGAATTTCAGCAGACATGGCGCCTACCCTATCTTGTAGAGCATAAAAAATTTAGTAAACCAGGCGATTTTTAAAAAAAATCGTAGGACCAGTTTTTGAGAAAATCGCAAAAAAGTGAAAAATGACACGAATAAACTACTACTTCCGGTTGACCGATTTTTGATGAAAATGTTCGTGTCAAGTCGGGTCCTCTAGTGGCATCTAACTTAAATGTCAAGTTTCAAAAGTTCATACGATGTTCCGTTCTTGAAATATTCTGTTCACACACACACGCACACGCACACATGCACACACAGACCAATCGCTAAAAACATGTTTTTTGGGTTCAGGGGGTCTGAAAACGTGTACATCCGATGAAAACTCTATTTCAAAAAATTGATATCAAAACAATACTTTCCTTCCTTCATATTTATACAGGCAAGAGAAAGTAAAAAAGTGTGTATCATTAATTAATAAATAAATACTAAATAAATTTATAAAAATAAATACGAGATGTGGCTATTAAATAACAAGACTGACGTAAAAAAATTCATTTTGATTTTATATTTATACAATCACTTATTGTCATCTTCAATATACACTCCTCTATCCCTACAACGCTCCATGCGAATTTTCCATAATTGGAAACAGTGCTGGAAGTCATCTTCTGTCAGCTCCTTTAGGACACGTACCACTCAAAAATGTTTGAAATGAAGCTCGCAAAAATGTTTGTACTAACACTTTGTACGTGATTGAAAATGACCCAAATTTTTTGGAAATGATAATAACATGTGATTGAACATGGTTTTCTTACTTATGATCCGGAAACGAAGCGCCAAGCCATGCACTGGAAGAGCCGAACTTCACCAAGAGCCATAAAAGCTCGAATGAGCAAGTCAAAATTTAAAGCAATGATTGTTTTTTTTTATATCTATGGGATTGTGTACCTTCGTTGGGTTCCTGAAGGTCAAACAATTAATCAATATTACTACTACCTTGAGGTACTTTCTAAATTACGTCAAAGAGTAAGGAAAAACTGCCGCGAAATGTGGAAGGACAAATCATGGGTTCTCCACCAAGACAATGCGCCAGCTCATTCCGCGTTATCTGTCAAGAGGTTCCTAGCCAAGTACAGCATCTCAGTATTAGAACATCCACCTTATTCACCAGATCTTGCACCATGTGACTTCTACCTGTTCCCTAAGGTGAAATCTGCATTAAAAGGGACAAGATTTGAGTCTGTGGAAGCTGTAAAAGAGAAAGCGAGTTGTGTCCTGAAGGAACTGACAGAAGATGACTTCCAGCCTGTTTCCAACAATGGAAAATTCTCATGGAGCGTTGTAGAGTCATGTATAAAATGAAAATAAAATTCTTTAGTCAGCGTCGTTATTTAATAGCCACACCTCGTAAATAGATGTAAACAATGAACAACACAATCTATGTTTAATCATTAGTAATCAATGTAAAATGAAAAATGGCCGCTTCGATGACAAAGTGGTTAGCACGCAAACCTACTAAGTGGGAGGTCCAGGATTTGATTCCCAGCTAGGGTCTGGAAATTATTACGTACCAAAACCCAATGTTTTAGTTTCTTAAGCAACTTTTTTTTCTGTTTTTTTTTTGTGCCCGGGAGACTCCAGGAGGAGTATAGGAAATACATATAAGAACCACTAATATCAAGAAAAAAATTCTTGTACCTATAAAAAGTTTCACCGATCAAGTAATTTTTCAGATTTTTTTTTAAAGGAATGCAGATTATCACAACATTTTGAAAATTGGGGTAATTTATTCATGAATTTTCTCCCTGCGTAAGTCGGTTTTTGTTCAAACAATTTTGTGGAGCGATTAGGCACATAATAATCATTTCTGTTTCTCGCGTTATGATTGTGAACATTGAAATTTCGCATAAAATTATTTCGCCTAACATACATAATTACCTCAAAAATGTAGAGAGAGGGAACTGCAAGCAATTTAAGCTGCTTAAATAGTGGTGTGGATGAGGTTAGCGGGTTAGCTCCCACCATACACCTAATAGCTTTCTTTTGAATTTTAAAAACCCCCCCCTATTCACATTACCCATGCTATCAATGGCAATCCAGTACCTTTTACCAACACAGCAAAGTATCTTGGGATGACCCTGGATGCAAAGCTGAGGTGGAAGGAGCACGTTAAAAAGAAAAAGGAAGAATTACAAATTAAGTACAGAAAGATGTATTGGCTGCTCGGTAGGACCTCTCAACTGTCAACTTTCAATAAATTGCTTCTATACAAGCAAGTGCTAAAACCGGTATGGACCTACGGCTTGCAGATCTATGGCTGCACAAAAGCAAGCAACATAAATGTTATCCAAAGGTTCCAGAACAGAGTGCTCAGAAACATTGTAAACGCTCCATGGTATGCCCGCAACAGAAACATCCATCGTGACTTACAAGTTAACACAGTAGCCGAAGAAGTGTGTAAGTGTGCCAAGAAACACGAACATTGTCTTCACAATCAAATCAACGTTGAAGGGCTTCAACTGTTGGGTAGTAGTGCAATAGTTAGGCGACTGAAAAGAACTTTTTTTTTTTTTTTTTTTTTTTTTTTTTTTACGCCCTGGAGACTCCAGGAGGAGTATAGGACATGTCGTCAGATGTAACACCTGAAATACATATAAGAAACACACTATGTATCACTATTATCAAGAAAGAAATTCTTGTACACTATAAAAAGTTTCACCGATCAAATAATTTTTTAAATTTTTTTTAAAGGAATTCAAATCCTCACAACACTTTAAAGATTGGGGTAATTTATTTATGAATTTTCTCCCAGCATAAATAGGTTTTTGTTCAAACAATTTTGTGGAGTGATTAGCCACATAATAATCATTCCTGTTTCTCGTGTTATGATTGTGAACATTGAAATTCTGCATAAAATTATTTTGCCTTACATACATAATCACCTCAAAAATGTAGAGACAGGGAACTGTAAGCAATTTAAGCTCCTTAAATAGTGGCCTGCATGAGGTTAGCTGGTTAGCTCCCACCATACACCTAATAGCTTTCTTTTGAATTTTAAAAACCCTGTTCATATTACCCATGCTAGAATTACCCCATACTAAAATACCATACCGGATATGAGACAGAATGAGGCCATGATAAGCTGCCATTAGTAATTTTTTATCATTTAATCTGGCGATTTGTTTTAGTGCAAATACCCCAGATGATATTTTACTACAAACTTGATTGATATAGAAGTCCCAAGACAAAGATCTATCTAGAGATACGCCCAGGAACTTCACTGTTTCTACATGCTCTAAACTATTATTATGAATAAATACATCCACTTCTCTACTTTCTTTAACGTTATGTTTATTTTTGAACTGCAAGTACTGACACTTTTTCCCATTAACTGTTAATAACATTTGATTCAAGAACTGCACTACGGACTCTATGTTAACATGTGTATTTACTTCAAGAGCATCTACCAGTGAACTGTTACTGATTACTGAAGAATCATCAGCAAACAACAAAGCTCTGCCATTAGGTATGACTTCTGGTAACCTATTAATGTACAATAGAAACAGAATTGGACCTAAAACTGACCCCTGTGGAACGCCTGCTTTGACTTCAAGCTTTCCAGATACAACTTTTGTAAGTTTCCCTCTAACAACCCTAGTTAACTCCACACACTGTAATCTATTAATAAGGTAAGATTGAAACCATTTCAACTCTACATCCCTAACGCCTAATGACTAGTGTTTTCAATAAAATTTCATGATCAACACAATCGAAAGCTTTACTCAGATCCAGAAACACTGCCAATGCTTTCTCCCCGGCGTCCAATATATCAACTACTTGCTCCACTAGTGAAACAATTGCAGTTTTAGTTGATCTACCTTTTTGGAAACCATGCTGATCCTCTGAGATGATTAGGTTTTCAGTCAAGAAACTGATTAACCTAATAAATACTACCTTTTCAAAAATTTTACTGATTGTGTTTAAAATACTTATGGGTCTATAATTTTCAACTAACTGGCTATCTCCATTCTTAAATATAGGCAATATTTTAGCCTCCTTCAGTTTGTTTGGAAATACACCTGCTTCAAGTGAGAAGTTAATCAAATGAAGGAGAGGAGTAATTAAAAGATGTTTACATTCTTTAACAATTATACTAGAAATCCCATCTAACCCACATGTTTTCTTACTTTTCAAACTATCAATAACTGATTCTAATTCCTCCCTTGAAACTAGGCTAAATAAGAATTGATTAACTACCTTGTTACCTTTTGGATCATAACATCCCACTGTTTCCCTAATCTGTTGTTTAAGTTTTAAAGCTACTTCCTGGTAATATTTGTTAAAATAATTACAAATTTCTATACCATTCTCTATAAGTTCATTGTTTTTGTTAACAATATTATGTATGTCAGTAAAACTTTTGTTGCTAACTACACCTCGATTCTTATTAATTATTTCCCATATTGCTGAGTTTAGATTTGGTGAATTATGAAGAACTTTAGCAGTTTTTTTACATTTAGCTCTCTGGACTTCTCTGGCATAATGTTTTTTAATAGTTTTGTACCTTTGATCATTAAAGGTAGTCCTATGTGAAAGAAAATCTGAGTATGCATCTCTAACTTCAGACCTCATTTGCAAAATTTCCCCTGTGACCCACTCATCTGTTTCACTGACAATATTTTTTACATCTTTCTTTTTAATTGGACAATTATTATTATAATGAAATTTTAATGTCTCAATAAAATTATGATATTTTTGATTAATGTCAGATGAATTGAAAACCGTCTTCCAATCCTCTTTGGATAAACTATGTAACAAACAATTAATATTCCCTTGGTCTTCCTGCCTAAATTCTTTAATATTTTTTTGATTTGGGACATGACTACCTAAATCCTGAACTAGGCATTATTAGCCTAGGCATTACGAAACTAAGCCTCTAGCCTCTAGAATTAGTTTCATTATTAGCCTAGGCATTACGAAACTAAGCCTCTAGCCTCTAGAATTAGTTTGTTAAAAAAATATTATTAAAAGTGTAATAGTTAGGCGTAATAGTGTGCTAAGATAAAGACTAATAAAGTACTGTTAAACTATAAATAAGATTAAAATTTTTTTAGGTCATGTATATAATATAAATTACTAAAACTAATGATTAGGCTACTTTTAATTTATAGTTACACATATATTTACCTAAGTTAGTAGATTAACAATAGGTTTAAGTTAGAGGTTTAAGAAATTAATATTTCTAGTGTATATAGACTAACACTGAATGTGACATTAGAAAGTAAGTGCTAGCACCAGTGGGTGACTGCATAATTATATACATGGGGGGGGGGTGAGAATATTATCGCTAAAGAACAACTGTTCGTTAGTTTTAAGTAACTAGTTGCAGTAAATCTATAATAATAAATATTACCCATGCTAGAATTACGCCATACTAAGATACCATAACGGATATAAGACAGAATGAGGCCATGATAAGCTGCCATTAGTAATTTTTTATAATTTAATCTGGCAATTTGTTTTAGTGCAAATACCCCAATGATAATTTACTACAAACTTTGTTAGGTATAGAAGTCCCAAGACAAAAATCTAACTACAGATACTCCTAGGAAGTTCATTGTTTCTAGGAGTACATCTAGGATGTTTCTAGGAGAGAAACATCCGCATGATGTTTCTCTCTCGGTCTTGGGTTCAAATCCCATTCAGGCAGGGCATATTTTCATACGTTACAAAAAATCATTTCATCCTTCACCGTCTGCATTAGCATTAATTGCAGAACAGTCGGACGTTAAACAAAAACAAAAAAAAATTCACTGTTTCTACCATAGTCGCTAACGATAAATCAGTTGATGCGACTTTAAACAGAACAAAAAACTAACCTCATTAAAAACCTCTAAAAACTAAATAAATTAACCTCAAAATAATAAAATAATCTCTAAAAAACATAACCTAATTTTAATAATGAGTGAATGACGTAAATGAAAACCAACCTAAGTTTGGCTTAATAATATGGAAAATTACTCTTTCACACAAAAACTAGGAACTGAAGAGAAAAACGCTTATAATAAAAATCGTCGGACTAAGACCGCAATCTTAAAAATCCCATTTTTTACCAATTTTGATGGAAAAAACCAAAAAATTACCAACTGCTGCTAAACTAAGTATTGTAGAATCTTCGCCAATTACGGTGGCGTGTGGGCCGCACATGCGCAGTAAGAAGATCCCCCACCACGACGCTGTAGCCTGTCAAATAAAAATACAGGCTGCCTCTGAAATAGTATACTCATTACTCGTGTTGTGTTCGTGCGGTTATCGTTTTGACATTTGTGTCGCTGTCGAAAGCCGATTAGTTGCGCGCACACAAAATTCGGGGAAAAATGTCTGCAATATAATTTGGAGTAATAGGTTTTTTCTAAATGATGTACCATTCGTTTTGACAGGCTCGAAAGAGAGGGACGTCATACCCTCTTTCTCTCATATTTACTGTGCGGTTCTTTTTGTTAAAATTTCATACAACTGATATTAGGCCTATGCTGGTGTAATTGATTTCAAAAAATTGACATATGTTTGTATAAAGTTCACAACTATAAAAAATGATTCAGCTTCTAACAGGAAGGAGACACCAGACACGACGATCTATCTTTGACGTCCCTTCAAAGAGTGATGTTTTTCAAGCTCGTTTATTATTTCTGTTTCCACCGAACATATTACTCAACATTTATATCAAATTACAGATAACATTTTATATTTTATAACAAAATATTAAAACGCATATTACGACGTCCCGGGAAAAAAGTTATATTATGTGATAAGTAAAAAATGCGATGAGATTTAAACGTCCAACTTTGTACGAGCGTATCTTATCCAAATATCAGAGTATAATTATAACATGGTATTACATCAGAGTAAATTATAAAAGTTGCAGGGCTAAAATAAATAGTTCTGTTTCTTATGACATGGTCACCCAATTAAATGACTGGCACATTTAAGAACAGAAGAGGTAGAGGTGTACTGTGACACTAATCACAGCTATCTCCTCTGAAAGTAATGAATTTCATTATTATACAGCCAGACCCTGTGGTGAATGAAGTGAAGGTGTCATTTGCAGAGTGGAAAATACATGCTTTTCAGAGGGTCTGGCATGCTGGTAAGCGTACTTATCCAATCAGTAGGGAAGACAATGGTAAACCACCTCACTCCTCATTTTACTTAGTAAAACCTCTACAGGTTCAAACCAGCCTTTTGGCTGATGACCTAAAAAACATAATTGTAACATTTACAGCGTAATAAAATAAAATTTATTAGGAAGCGAAAGTAATTTTTTTCAGAACTGTTTTATGAAAAATCAGCTTGTTAAGAGTGTAGTGAACGAAACTGGCCGGCTGAATGCCCTACCGATCGCGTATTGCCACAATTCTGCTTGAACACCCTCCACTGATCGAAATGAGTTGAGGGGAACGACGGATGCAACACATTCTCTCTCTCTCTCTCTCTCTTTACCCTCCCTAAACACCACCGTAATTGGCAAACATTATACAGTCACTTGAGTCACGAGTTTGCCCTTGTTTGCAACGAGGGGTAAAGGGGAAAAAGCATCAGTGCGCATGTGCGAATGCTTTTTTTTCAGTACAACAAACATAACAACTTATACTATACCCAGAGCATATTGTACAGTATATCGCGAAACCTTTTGTAGGTTAACTCTACGAATATAACTGTTTGTTACCGTAAACAGAAATGTCAGTTTCTCGAAAACGTGGTCGAACTATTCAGTGCTGAATGAAATATAATAAGCAATGAAATAAAATGTGAAGTTGAAGCTAAACAAAAATGCCTATCCGAGCCTCTTAACAAAAGTCGTGAGCGAGTGGCTAACTACTGTGATAATATTTAGGGTTTCTCTTTTCACAATTTGAAATAAAAAAGGAAGTTAAAATCAGTGAAGAAGCTAATTCTTCATCAACAATTTTGTTGACACATGGTAAAAAAAGGAAACGGTTAGGTAGATTAGGGTAACAAGTGAGAGTGATAGTGAAGACACCGTGCTGGTGCCAGCGATAGTAAACAAGGCCAATGGAATACGGTAGCTGGTAATTACAGTAGTAAATTAAACATTTCAGAAAAGTTTAATTTCTGTCCATTAAAAATTGGTATACAGCTATTATTTATAATTTATAACTTGCTTAATTATGAGGTATTACACAAATTGGCCTAAATCTACAATCAGGTAATTTTAATGAACTGGCTTGTAAGATTGAACCCAGCCTCAATACATAAAGAAAAAACTTAAAACAGTATAATTTTAATCCTGTTAGTCATACCCTTAAAAAGTCAACATCCACACATTTTCAAATTTTATACAACTGTGTCACATACCTGATAACAAAACTTATTCACTTAACAAAACTTAAAAATTAAGTATCTGATATTAGAAGTGTTTCAGCATCACAATAATAATTTTTTTAGCATAAAAAATAAGCATTTTAATTTAAACGCGATTAGTAATATTGATAGAAAAGTAGGAAAGTAGGACAAATTTGTGAAAAGTAGGACTTTTCCTACTTAGGCCTACCTACTAAAAAGTAGGAAAAGTAGGACCACTTGGACGCCTGATTTCTAGTCATATAAAATTAAGCTATAGGCAATATTATTACACGTCACATTTATTTCTTATAAAAGGTTTATGAAGAAAACATTTTCTCCGAATAAACCACAGCTTACAAAATGTATGTAAAAACTGCACGGTAGTGAAATGTACGAGTCGTGTCTTACTGTTGAGGTTGGCAGCACTGTCATATTTTCACTTCCCTTCCTCACAGCCCATCCATACGCAAAAGGAGATTGCCTTTTGCATATGGATGGGCTGTGAGGAAAAGAAGTGAAAATATAACAGTGCTGCCAACCTCAACAGTGCTACACTACTCGTACATTCATTACCGTGCAGTTTTTACATACATTTTGTAAGCTGTGGTTTAATCTGAGAAAATTTTCTTCATAAACCTTATAAGAAATAAATCTGACATGTAATACTGCCTATAGCTTAACTACACGACTAGAAATGTTTGATTTACTGTAATTACCAGCTACCTTATTCCATTGGAACAAATTTTTTACGAATGAATCGCCTTCTTTACGATCGCTGTCAACGGCGTCTTCACTATCAGTCTCACTAGTCTACCTAACCGCTTCCTTTTTTTACCGCGTGTCAACAAAACTGTTGAAGAATAGCTTCTTCAACAGTGTTGTTTTGGATGCCAAAACATTTATTCAAACACGTTTTCAGAATTGTATGACTTTCCAACCAAGTACGGTGTACACAAGGTGAGAAAACGAAAGTATTTTAAGGTTTTAGGCCCATGGACAAAGTCCGCGGATAACCGAAACCCGCGGATACCAAACGATCACTGTACTTCATCCATTTCCTTCTTTATTTTTTGAATTGTAGAAAGAGAAACATCACAGTAGTTAGCCACTCGCTCATGGCTTTTGTTAAGAGGCATTGAAAGGCATTTTTGTTTAGTTTCAACTTCACAGCATTTTATTACACTGCATATTAGATTTCGTAGTCTGCCCACATTTTCGAGAAACTGACATTTCTGTTTACGGTAACAAACAGTTATATTCGTACCGTTAACCAACAAAAGGTTCCGTGATATACTGTATAGGCTATGCTCTGGATATAGTATAAGTTATTATGTTTGTTGCACTGAA